>JAOYSI010072432.1:0-21528 GCA_025775065.1 Hiodon alosoides
AAATAAAGAGCACGTCTTCTTGTTAAAGCGGTGTCTGAGTCTATGCTTGAACCCAGCAGAGTAGTAGCACTCCGACAGAACGCTACAATATCGTACATTTTAACGTAGTTGTTTCAACCTTTTTCATTGTACTATGTGAAACGCATTTAAGTCCAAACAGAACGCAACAACCCGTTCTATTTTGACGGAATGATTTTATGTAACAATAAGTTACGTTCCACTATGGGGATAAACGTTTTCTTTCTTTTAAAAATAACAATGCCAGAATCTTCATACTGTCAATTACATTGAATTTGTTTGACCAAGAAAAACACACGGAAATAAGTACATAAAATATACGTAATTGTGTCGTAGTGTGACTACGAACCATGCCATCAATTGTAATGCAGCTGAGCAATTATTTAATTTCCTAGTGTTTTTTCTGTATTACTTATTATTAAACATAATAATAAATAATGTCTACCTGCTATCTCGTTTACTTGTTATTATAATGTGTATTTGTGGGAAAATAAGGTACGGTTTTTGCCTTTATGATTATCTTTCACTGTCATTTTCGTCGAAACCACGCCCCGCACCTCGTTTAATTACTGGCCCTTTTATGGGGACCCGTGTTAAATGTCCCAAAAAAAGAACACCGACCAAGGAGTAGAGTGGTTGGAACAGCTGCGCAAGTATCAAAGATGGCGGCATGTTGTGTGGCTTAGGAACTTTTTTAAAACAATAAATAACGCGGATTCAAACATTATTCGTATTTTTTCGTATTAGTGCACGTGAATTACAGCCAGGTTTGCGCACATGGAGTTATTCAGTGGCCTACAATTTTGTTTTTGGAAACGATGTAATCCAATTCTGATTAGCTCTTACTGGATGGAGATATAGCTTGAAAACTTTATTGCGGTGTGGTTGAAAAGCAAGTAAACTTACAATGAATGCCAGTCGGTCTTGTGATGGTAAGCATCTGGTAAATGAATGGTAAGATTATTTACTCTAAATGGTTCTTTTTAAGAATTTCGTTCTAACGCCTATCTCAAGTCAAAGGGCATTTAACATGTGCGACGACCGTGATTGTTAAACGCAACGCATTGAAGTGACACAACATGGCCGCCTCATAAGTTATACTTCTCTGTTTAACTGAACCAATTAAGCGTCATTGTAAATTGACTGCGTGGAAATTCACCGTTAATTAAATGTAAATGTTTTATTTGTCTGTTAGTCTGAAGAAAACCAAACGTAACTATAGGACTTTTGCAACTGAATAAATATCCTGCTTCGTGCGAAGTAGCTTTTTAAGTTTTTTTTATTATAACGCTGTCATTAATCGTTTTAAAATGGCCAACTCAGCATATGATTTATGAAGGTGTCTTTTAGCTTTGATAGAGACTAGTATTAATGGATTTTAAATCTTTGGTGATTTCACGCATGCCGAACGGTAATTCCGTTCATGCACTCGTCGACTTGTATCGTTAGCAATCAGAGTTCCATGCGTGCTTTTTGTATCTACCTTTTCGATAATTCATTAATTTGCGTTTTTATTTTACGTCCATAAGAGCATTTATTTGTGCTCGTGCATTCAAGTACGTGTCATAAGCACGTGCTCTTATTGCAGACCCTGTACACCCCCACCCTTTCTGGTCATATCCAATTCTCATATCTAGTACAGCGGGGTCCAAATAAAGGTGGCCTCGCCTCACCCTGACGTTGAAACGGGATACTTGTCTGGAAAGGTAATTGGCGGGGTTTTGTTTTCTGGGGAAAATGGTCAAGACAATTAAAAATTCGCTTCTCCCGTGTTTTTATTTTAAACTGAATCCAAGTATTTCGATTCTGGAATAACTATTGATGGCCCTCAATAGACTATAGGAAGTCACGGTGGTCTCGGAAGGGCTTACGAAGGTGCATGGTTCTTACACTTAATTTAGACTACACTAACATTTTCCCCCCAAATATTTACTGTCTTATTTATAGTTTGTGTGCAATTATTTGGTTTAGGTGCCAGCTTTTGAAGAAAGTGGGTTTTCAGATCCATGAGAGCAGTGCCATCGCTTATTATAGTAAGCATGTGTCCTGAATGGTGACATTACAGAGTAGTTCAACTTTAAGTCTTATTAATTGTTCGAGCACTGATTTCAAGTTGTCTGTATGGGAATGGCATTGTGAGATGGAACACTAGAGGGCAGTATTTGTGCAATCATAAGGAGTTTCTGTCACCATTAGTTGCAATCTGTTAAACGCCAGGTGAAAAACTTTCATTAAGATGAGTTTCTATATCTGCCCAAGTATTTATCCAAATTGGACAGTGTTTGGGTAGTTCAGGCTGGATACCTGTTTTAGAAGGTCTGAAAATGTAAGCTATTGAGACCAGTTAGGCTCCATGTATCTCTAATGGTGCATAAATTTAGGCTTGGATCAAATGGACTCTTGGATATAGGCTTAAAGTCTATTGACGTTTTTCTGTTTGTTCAGTGTCTTATAGTGGTGCTTGGGTGGCCGAAATAATCTCGGCTTTATGAATCATTATTGCCGGGGAATTGCTCACACTGCAAATCACACAGATCTTGCCGGACGTCAGGGAGTGTTCTAAATTAATGGGGTAATCTTGTCTCTAAAGTCCTGTCCAAGCCGAGCTTCAGTTCTGTTCCCTCCACCTAATATAACTGCTTTGGTTTATCTAGAAACACTTCTGTAGATTTCATTCAACTTAAAAGTGGATGATGGGCCTTGACGCATGTGTCCAAGGAAACCAATGACCCTCCCACTCTCAATTTTTTGTTTTTTTTGGAACCAGATTGGCGACATGCCTCACTGGTTGCCCAGGGTGGGTTTTGGTATGAACCCTCCTGCCTGGCTGTCCTGGGACAGGAATTCCCTCTCCTGATGAGTATGTCCTGTGTTTACAGTGGAGCTGCTGCTTGGCAGGGCTCTCTGGCCTCAATGCAGTCACCGCCTGGTTTTTCAGGATATTTTCCTGCTGTGCCCTGCCATTCACGTAGTAATGTTTTTTTCACTGTTGGAAGTTTTGTCACTAAAGACATGCACTTTTTAAGTAAGAAGGTGAGCCCTTATTGTTCCTTTAAAACCCTGCTATTTAAAGGATAGCCAGATGCTAACAATGCATGTTTTTTCCAAGTTAGTAGGAGGCTTTGCCTCTCAACTCAGTTCTGAAGTGACTACATTGGCTCTATGCTAATGGCCTGCCCCTCTATTTCAGTGTCCAGTGATGCATTGTGGGGCACCAGTCTCTAAGACCAGGCTCGGGTCCAGCAATGGGTGAATTTTGCAGGGGGAGAGATTGTGCCCTCCATGGCTGCCTGTGTTTACTCAAAACTTGGTGTGACTGACCTGAGCAACCAGGTAAAGGTAGTAATTGGCAAATGGGTGTTGGTAAACTATTGAAAGGTTGATTCTGGCAATTGATCAATTTTGAAAGACTGAAAGCACTTTGCCTGCTACAAAAAGTTTGTTCATTAGATGCTCTTCAGACATGCTCCCTCATTTATGATGGTCCCCTGCTCCATGGACTCAAAGCAGTGGCTTGTATGTTGAGTGTATTATTCCCTTTATATTAAGGCTCTTGTCTTATCCCTGGTCCTGGAAGGCCCCATTCTTTTTTTATTTGAATTGGCCCATATGTTTATCACTGGTTGCTCCCATAATTTAACTCATTGAAATCTTCATATTGGAAAAACTGTGGAAAATTCCTACGGGGTCTACTTAAATTACACTTGCAACCATTAGGCAATGTTGATAGCCGGTTAAAGAACAAAGCTGAACAGCTTAATTGTGTGTTCAAAGGGTCTCGAAACTGACTTGCAAGTTGTACCAGCAATGAGTAGGATGATTGCCAGGTTTGCGGCTGACTTACTGGAATGATCTCCAGGACTTGCTGTCAGTCACATTGCCTCTTCTGCACTGATAGGCTACTGATAAGCCAAAGGAGGTGCTCCATGGCGCTCTCTCTCCTCAACGAGCACCTGCTGCCTCGCACCTTCCTGTTGGGAGAAGCCGTGGCTGACATCTTGGTTGCTTGTGCCTTCCTCCTACTTTTTAAAAAGGTCAGCTTGGACCATGGACTAAATGCTTTTAACTTAGGACTTCAATTGAATACCCAAAGCAACTTTTTGGAACGTTTTAGTAGCACAAATGGGTTTTTGAAATGATACGAGTGATGTTTATTGCAAATAATTGGTGGTTTATAAATGGTGCTTTAGACCTTTGTTTGATTGTCCATACAATGCTGCACAAAACCATTAACTTTTTCTCCCTCTAATGAACTGAAAGTGAATGTTATATTAAAAATAAATATTTAATCGCGTTAAAAGGAAAGTGGGCGTAACTGTTAATGCCTCGTTAACTATTCAATTGATTCTCATTGGGACCGCTCTGGTGCTTTATTTTATTTTTTTTACCACTACACCACTTTTTTATTTTTTTATTTATGCACAAATATATTGTTTTCAATTTGGAAACAAACATCCTTATGGGACCAACTGAAGCTAGTCCTCTTATCTATTTAAGAACATTCCAGGATGTGTGTGAATGTGAGGTAGGGGTATAAAATCGAGTCATGTGACCCATGTTTAACTGGATGAGAATTGACAATGTGTTTTTTATTCCTCGTAGTTGCATCAAAGGAACTCCTGAAGACTGCCCCACTGAAGAAAGAAGCAGGGCAGACTGGTGGGCTAGATCTCACAGAAGAGGCCATGGCAGCTGAACCCAAAGCCAAAGATCCCTTTGCCTCACTGCCTAAAAGGTATAGACCTGGCTCACCTGGAATTGGCTAATATAACCATATATTGAATAATTTTAGTATGATTACTTTTAAAATTTATGTTTCAATCTAAAATGCACCAATCTTAGCAGTCCATTCCATTCCGATTCCCTTTAACGCACAAAGCAGGTTGGACTCATTTGATTTCTGAGATGGCAAGTTGGAGTGCCCTGGACCAATGCTTTTAAAATACTACTAACCCTTAAATGCCTTTCTTACCTGGTGAATGACTACCAAGTAATTGGCCAGGAGCTGCTCATGTCTGTACATGAATGCAACATGTGGAATAAGCTTTTACATCCAACCTTCTCATTGCTGCACCTTGAGCTGGAGATGCTAGTTCTACAGATGCGTAGGGGGCCTTAAAATATGGTGGATTATTTGAGGTGGAGGGAAGTGGATGGCATGCTGATTTCCCCCCCGACCCACCCCCCATCTTGTTTAGCGGTTAGGAGTGCTGGGAAGACTGGTGTGGATTAGGAGTCCTCTGGGACCAGGCTCAGCCGCCCCCTTCGTGGTTTTGTATGACCCTCCCAATGGGAACAATTGTGAAGAGACAAGGCCACTGTATGCCTGGTTTTGTGTGTGCGTGCCTGTGGGGTTGCACTGTAATTACCATCCTGCCGGCATGCCGGTGGGCAGGTGTGGTGACGAGGGTGCAGACAGCAGCAGCAGCGTGGGTCTCCCCCCAGGACCTACCCTGGTGGACCGCCCCAACCTCCCAATGCTGGGACTGGACCCTGGGGAGCCCTCCACAGCTAGTGGCCCCCACAGGGTTGGAGCTCAGCGTGTTTACTGAGAGGTGGAGTGTGCATGGGCCAACTATATCCTCATGAAAGAAGTCCTATAAAAATGACTGGCAGAACATGGGGGCTTTAGTGAGGGGAAACTCAGCATGTAGTCCTCAAGGCAAAATAATGATCACAAACTACCTATGAAACCTGTCTGTTTGAGAACATTTAATTGTGTTTGAATTAGGCTATTTATTAAATCACATTTTCAGTTTTTGATGAGTGATTGGGTGCTGCCCCTCCCAGCCTATAATATTAATTGGGAAAAGTTTCTCTTTAGTGCTCTTTTAGGTAAGGGTACCTCGTAGACTTGTAACGAACTCTCAGTGGCTAATTACAGATTAGTATAAGAAGAAATTTAATAAATCTGATGTGCTGGAAACCTACTCCCTACCAAGCCGCAAGTTTGTCCTGGTTTTGGATGGTATGAATGGGATGTAACCCTCTGCCGTGCAGGCATGTTCCAGTGCCTGGACAGACTACGTAAGCATGCTTTTGCCAGCATGGCTCTCCTGGGGGAAGATGGGGACAGTGCCATTTCAGGCGTGTGGATCCTCCGTGGCCAATGCCTGGCATTTGAGGTTAGCCCCTCCCCCTATCAATCCTCTGTAGCATTCATCTTGAAACCAACCTACTAATACAGAAATAGTGGGATCTCTGTGGGGAATAAAAGGTTGTTCCATTAAGCTCCCGTGTCTTCATTTAATCCTAGTCCTCTTTATTCAGCACAATAAACATGGTTATCATGTTAGAAATTGCAAATCCTGATCTGCGGAGTCATTTTAAGTGTTAGGAGTTGCACTCTGCTCTCTTTCAGCTGTGTGAGGACTGGAAGGTGGACTATGAGTGGTACTCCTGGAGGAAGCTAGACGTGGACAGCAAGAAGGCGCACACCCTGGTAAAGGAGTATCTGAGCTGGCAGGGAGAGTTCAAACATGCAAGCAAGATCAAGTGAAGAGGCGGTCCACTTCGGTTGCTACTGCCTGCCTGACCCGCAACACTGCTGAGCAATATTACTTCTGTAATGTTTCAGCCAAAGGGGCTGTGTTGTAAGCTTGTGCTCTTGGTGCCTTTCCAGCATGAGCTGTTATTCACCTGTGGTGGTGTTTAATCTAATGTGGGATTCTGTGATACTGCCACAAACTGTTTACATTTTGCTGTAAAATTGCACTTTGTATAGAGAAGTAAAGAATCTTTCTACTAGTTACATGATGCTGATTGACACTACTTCTGAAACAAGCCTTGAAGTTTATGTCCATATACCCTGTGTAATATGACCTTTTGCTTATTATAAACGATTGAAACACCATTTCAGTTTTTCTGTGGTCATTCCTGGTTGTAATGCTGTAGGGAAAGGTTGCCATAGCTCATTTGCTGTGTGTTTCATTGCCCCACTAACTAACTCAATAGTCCATAATGGTTGCAAATGGCCGGCAGCACTCGATCTATTGAATTTGAATGGTCCACATGGTACCTCACTGAGACAACTTGATTAGCTGAAGTGGATTTTGATTTAGAAAGCTGTTGCTTTTAAAACAATCTTCAGGCTAACTCCTATGTGTAGTTTTAAAATGAGCAGTTTCAACCAACTGAATTTGTTCTTAAGTGCAATACTGTGCCTCCCATATGCAAATCTGCTTATTTAAACACCAGTAGAGTGGGAGGATGTAACCTGAGGGTAACCGTAAAAATATTATGCAGTTTGCACAGGACTTGGCCCCTCCAGCTTAGAATGAATGTTTACTGAGCTCTTTGAAATGGGACATCTCACTGAACAGCCATCTGGTATTTCAAGCACAAAATTTGACAGACTTCTGAACAGTTAAAAGTCCTCTTCTGTGTAAAGCAAAACTTTTCTGCTAAAACTGTGCCCAGTTACAGATTTGAACTTTTCCCAATTCTAATGTGAAAATGGTAATTCAAGACTCCATTCTGATTGTTCAGATTACTAGCTAAGCTGTTTCTTTTTGGAAATGCCGGGGGTGGGTGGCTGGTTGGGGTGCTGCTTTGTTAGCATTTTTTGGACACCCACATGAGCAACTTCTGAGTCAACATGGGAATGTAAAGATGCTGGGTTGAATAACATGCATTTGTGTTAAAATTGACAGGCCAGAATCATATTCGTTCAATGACTCATGTTAAACGTGCTGTCAGATATGTCCATCTCACTGTTGGTACACTGACTCAAGGAGTTGTCTACCAGTTACTTTTGGGGGGAAACAAAGTTTTTAATGAAGCTTACCTTATGTTCACTCATCTACGTAACATATGATGTGCAATAGGTTATGTTTGTAGGGAAGTCATCTGTTTAGGTGTAAGACTTGATGTTTACCAATGCAGTACAAGGGAAGTTTGCAGTTTCTCTTTCCAGGCCGGTCTGAACTGGGTCTCTGGTTAGTTTGCGCTAAGCCAGATGACAAGGCCTACTGTGGTTGCTGTTAAACCCATCCTGTTCCAAACAAAGGCCTGGGGCTTTAGCAGGGGGTCCAAACTGCTGACTGTGGCCCTGGGCTAATGCGGCCCTTTCTGTCTGGGCTCACTCGTCAACTCCCACCCCCTTCCCCCCCGTCTGTCCTGGTGGCTTGCCGTGTGTTGGCCTCTCTGGTCCTGTGCTTCCAACAGAGCGACTCTCCTGAGAATCTGCCCTTCAGGCTACCGCCACTTTCCCTGCGGTCTTTCTCCCTGCAAGGTGTGGTTTACTTGTCTCTGTAGAGGATGTGCGACTGTCT
Source organism: Hiodon alosoides (assembly GCA_025775065.1). Taxonomy (NCBI): domain Eukaryota; kingdom Metazoa; phylum Chordata; class Actinopteri; order Hiodontiformes; family Hiodontidae; genus Hiodon; species Hiodon alosoides. The sequence goes on from JAOYSI010072432.1 coordinate 8,292, forward strand.
CCGTGGGATCTTCAGAGTCAGCTGGACACCCCCTTCCAATGCAGGTGGGTGCTTTTAGACGGGGCAACATGGGGAGATTTCTCCTAATGTGTCAGTGACTCATGATCATGGTGTGGTGGTTAATCAGGCGTCCTGTCCTGTGTCTTTATTTAGTTGACAGTACTTTTTGTAGTCTGATTCCCCTGCTGTTACACCATCATTCCAAAGAGGTATCACTAAAAATGTAATTTCTTCCTTTGCTACCTTTTTGTTAATTAGGGCTATCTGCCTTTTAAAGATAATTAAAACATTTTTACAACTTTGTCCACACATGCATGATCTGATACAAAAAAGATCTAACAACAGACTTAATGGAAAATTTAGTTTGAGTGGGAAATTTCTCTCATGAAATCAATTTTCTATATTAAGCCACCTTTTCGCTAAGTTCTGAGAGTAGTGTTGTGTCCTGACCTGCAGTTCACCCATTGTTTTCTGGTGGTTTTCCTTCCTCCTCCTATGACATCTTGCTCATTTGTCTCACTCCAGCTCTGTTCACTGCTCATGGTTTATGTTGCTGGTCAGTTTCCCCTCTGAGATCTGTCCATAAATAATTATTTCAAGGTGAATGAGAGGCTTGCACGCTTCTCATAACAAAGGCCAGTGAATAACGATGTTTGGGAGAGGATGCCTTGCTTGTTAGCCCAGTTCCTGCATAGGTAGCCGTGCTTGTGGCTCAAACCACAATGAGGTCTCAAAGGGAGTTCAGAATTGAATGTCCTCTGTGGAACTATGTTTAAAAATGATTCCTGGGTAACTTCCCTGCAGTTCTGCAACAGCTGGGATTTGGGATTTTTCCAAATACTTTAAAAAAAGTTTAATAGCAGGTGGTGGTGTAGTGATTAAGGCTTGTAATCAAAATGTTGCCATTTCCCACCCCAGCTATTGTACGCTTGTTACTCAAACTGTATTGCATCAGTAAATTTCAAGTTGTAAAATTGTAAGAAATTGCAACTCTTTGAATAAAAGCGCCTGCTAACCAATTAAATCGTAAGTTTTAATAGCCAGTTAACTTGGAACGCTTAAAATAGGTTGATTTTAAAGTCTTTAATGTAATGTAGTCTTTTAAGTGTTTGAGGAATGGTTTGCACTAGGCTTTGATTTGATGACATACATCAATATGGTATTGTCATTTGCAATTACCTGACTAATTATTGTCTGTGCATGCATTGTGTATGAACTGATAGGCTTTTAAACCCTGGCTTTCATGTCAAACACTGATATTTCCGTCCATGTTGAATTATTTTCAAACAGACAGATAAATGGTTAAAGCTTCCACAGATCCAGTAGTTAGTCCTTAAAGTGTATTGTATTCCCCTAGAATGAGTTTTATTGGAAGATTTGGAGCTCCACGAAAGAAAAATGTTCACTCTTACACTCCTAATCCCAGGTCCATGGTGATCTGTTTATGCCCTGCCCTGCCCTGCCCTGCCCTGCCCCGCCCCGGCCCGGCCCGGCCCGCCCCAGCTCAGATTACTTGGCACGGTGAATTGCTGACGAGGACGATCGTGGCTGCTTTGGGACATGTTCCCCACTCCTGGCCATGCCCAGGTCAGCTAAATCCCGCTTTGTGTTCTAGGCGGGCGGGCAACAATGGGGCTACCAGCTCTGTTCAAATTCCCTGAGCCTCTGGCTGTCATCCCTGATGAGCTTTTCTCTATTTCACCACCTTTGGGTGGTGACTGAGTCTGATCTGAACCTGTATGTGTCACGCACGGGGGGAAAGGGGCATCTAGGAGGGTGGCATTGCTGTTCCCGATGCTTCTCTGGGCACAGGGTGCTCCTTTCAGGGTTTTAAGACTGGGCACAGACCCAACCAACTCCCGGAAAAAACAATGAATAATTTTAGAGTGCATATTGAATAATATACAGCTATGGCCACCATCGTGTCAAAGAACAGGTGCTCCACCCCGGTAAAGAAGTCACCCTGTCTCTTAAAGAAGCTTGTTCTTTTAGTGTCATCTTTTGAGTGCTCTGTGAAGAATCTCCCCCTCCCATTCCACTGCATTCAGCTGGTTGAAACAGAAGTCAATTTGTTGCTGTGTGTTCTCTTGGCTCTCTGCAGTCAACTCTGCAGGACATTCCACCCAGGCCTGTCGCACTTCAGCCTGCCCTCTTGCATGTTGCCGGAGCATGCAGGGAAGTTTTTCTAAAATCAGCAACCGTGCAATCCTTAGGCCAACCTCTGAGACCACGCCAGTGTCCAAGTCCTGCCTTCCCCCTCCCCTATCCTGTTTTGTGGCATCCCCGTGGCCTCATCCAATCCCCTCGCAGGGTGCCTCCCCTTGCTATTGCAGACGGTGTTGCCCACATTTTCTCACTGGAGGTTCAGTCTAGGATCTGGGCTGCTGGTAACAGGGAGCCAGGCAGAGAGAAAGAGCTCTGGGACCTGGCGCACATCTCGACCCAGGAGGGGAAGGTAGGGGCTGCTTGTTTTTACTTGCCCCCCCCCCAGCTGCACGAGTGGTGACCCTCGACCCGTGCGCTCCTGCTGTTTCCCTGGAGTTTTCCTGGATGCAATGTTTGGGTCCTCCTCGAGACCTTTCAAAAAGATTGATCATTTTTGTATGGGCTTAAAGAGCTGCATTTCATATTAAAGGTTAAAGGTCGTGGAAACTGTCGAATGCCAGTTTTAGTAGGTTTTAGTTGCTGGACCTAAAAATGTCTGGTGGTCTGATATCTGCGCATGAAATCCATATGTGCAAGTTCTGGCAAACTCTTGGGAGTTTGTGGAAGTTTCAGCGTGTGGTATCATTGAAGTTTTGCATTATTTCTGCTTTGAGTTAATACCTTCTTTCAGTCCCATTACCGAGGAGATGGCCATCTAACACTTTAGCTGGCACTTGTTAAAATTTGCAGTGTATATCTTAAGAAGATAAAGAACTGATCACTCCCTCCAGGGACAGGGGGCTCTTATTCTACATTGAATTCCATTGCCTGGAAGTGTTGCTGAGATTTGTTTAAGAATCCCGGCATCAGATTTGAGGTTGAAACAGGGGAGTCCAGCTCCAGACCTGGCTGGGTCTGTAAAACAGCACCATCTCTGTGCGCCTTAGATAGAAGTGGTCCCTAAGCAAAGAATTTCCCATCTGATCTAATTAAATGCCAACCCCTGTGACAGAGAATGCTGTAGCTGATGTTTTACTTAGATGTCCAGAGTCAGTGGATAAAATGACTTTTTAAGATTTGCAGTGTATATCTTGTGGAAGATAAAGAACTGATCACTCCATCCAGGGACAGGCGGCTCTTATTCTGCATTCATATGGATTTTAAAGTTCAATGGGGAGGTATCACAGCCCTGTTGTGCTAGAGGTGCCACAACAGTGCCGTGTGCTTATTTTAAACTCTTTTAATTTTACACTGGCAACAGCTGCACCGTGCGGGTCATGGGATCCTTGGGTTAGTCCAGCACAGCTCGTTTCAGGGCTAGGTATGTGATGGCAAGGTAGCTTGAGAGAGAGAGAGGGGGCTGCTAGTCCTAGGAAGGGTGCGGATGGTCCCTCAAAGGACAAAGATGTTGGATCCGGACAGTTTGGGGGAAAAGAGGCCAGTTGAATGAATGTGAGCGTCCATTTGACGGGCCCTGATCTAATCGGCATTACAAGGCGCTGCACTGCTTTGCTCCATGGTGCACAGATGATGTGAATGCCTTTACCTTTCATGTTGCTTTCAACAAACATTAAAGTATGGGTGAGCCCTTTAAACTGGTAGATTACCTTTAATTATTAAGATTTTTTGTTCTGAATAGGTCACATCTAATACTTTTACCTGCACTAGGCTTTGACAGAAAGCTTACTGGTTTCATAAGAAACTTCAAAATTTTAACAAAATGCATCCTAAATTATAATGTTCTAACAAGCTTTTCCATGAAGTCACAAGATATCATTATAGCAAACTTTATTCCCCCTGTTTCACTTGCCTAGCAATGGTGATATTAATTGGTCTAAATCTGGTGGAATGCCCCACAGGCAATTACATCTTTCCTGATCAAAAAATTGTCAGGTTAATTTGCATTACTGTTTCTTGGAGGAAATTCAGGTTACCATGTAGAATGCTTCCTTTCTCTCCCAACATTGAATTCCATTTCCTGGAAGAGTTGCTGGGATTTGTTTAAGAATTTGGGCATCAGATCTGGGGTTGAAACAGGGGAGTCCAGCTCCATACCTGGCTGGGTCTGTAAAACAGCACTATCTTCATGCGCCTTAGATAGAAGTGGTCCCTGAGCAAATAATTTTCTCTAATTAAATGCTAACCCCCATGACAGAGAATGCTGTAGCTGATGTTTTACTTAGATGTCCAGAGTCAGTGGATAAAATGACTTTGGGTGCCAATTTTGTGTTCGTGGCAAAAATTGGTTCATTAAAAATTATTAATTTGTTGATTTGGTGTTCTCTTTAAATTACATTCTTGAATGACATATTATTCCACAATGAACAAAAAGATGAAAACATTTAGTCTAAAGCTAGTTCAATTAAATTTATATTTAACAGCGTTATTGTTTGTATTCATATTGTCATTATGCATATGATACCTGATTTAAATGGGTAATCTCCAGCAAGTTTGTAACTAGTGGTCTGTCCATGGTTTGGATAGAATTTCACCTGCTGTTATTGACAACACCTCCCTCTTGATAAAGGTTTTTTTTCTGGGGATAGGCTTAGGAAGACTTGCCTTTCATACAGAGCAGGAAGTGAGGGCAAATGGGATGGCAGCTGGGAGGGACAAAGGAAACCACAACACTGCAAGGGCGTACAGAGTCTTATGTCTGTTTATTACAAATTGTCCCCCCAAAAAACAATGGCCAGTGCAAGACTTCCTAGTAGCAGATAAGATGGCATTTCTTGTTTAGAGAAAAACAGCAAAATAATGTACAGTTCTCCGTGTCTCAATGTTAATGATGTGTATCCTGGAATCCCTCTCACTGTGTTTATATAGCTCACATTATTTTATTAGAGTAATTGAGGTTAGCAGATTGAGAGTAACTTTATTTTTCAGTTTTTGCTAGCTCGCCATTCAAGTTTTTATTCCCCGGGACAATTTAAAGTTTCTAAATCTTGCCCAGTTCTGCAGTTAACAATTCTGCCTTTTGTTAACTGTCATGTTTTTAACTAACCCATTGAAGCCAAATTTAGACAGATCACATTTTACTTGTGATGGGGGGGTTGCATTACTCTTGCTTACAGAGGGACATTTCCCATTTCCGTTTCTTCCTGTCTGATAAGGTGGCTGATTTCTCTCTTGTGAAAAGTCTAGGTTTAGTGGAAACCAGCAGAATTTGTTTTTCGAGGAACCCAAAGAGGTCGGGCTAGAGGTCTGGCCATAGACAATGTGTTGATCAGCAGAACCAACATGGGGTTCACCACTAGCCTAGGGAGGTTTATTGGATAAAGGTATACTAGCCCGGCACTTAATGTCAACTTTTGTGTAGGTAACTGGTGAGACCTGTTGTGGCACCAGACACTGGACTGGACTGTGTGCGCACTAACTCACGATTCAGAATTCAGTCAGAATTAATTCATTGTATTGGCATTGGTCTTTGGGAACTCAAATAATAGATCAAAATTTTAGACAGCCATCTGGGCCAACAGATACGACAAACATTCCATGGTACAATTATATCTTTACTCTACCTTGATGAGCTCAGTTCTACCAGGGTGTTTGTGTGTATATGTAAATAAGCGTTCTGGACTGTGATTGTTTCTATTCATGACTGAGTGGCTCAGGAACTCGACAGAGAACTTTTAACTGAAAAGAAACCTAGAAGTCCTGCCACTTACTAGACACCTTTCCCAATCTGTGGACCTTCAAGCTGCAGTAAAGCAAACCAAGTTTTTAACCTTACTATGAGGATTTATAATTAATTTGCTGGTCTCACTTCCTGCTTTCCCACCACTTGGCTGGTTGATAATTTTTTGACCAATGCTACTGGTCAGTGCTGGAGAGTGGCAGGTGCTGTGGCCCAGGCACGGTAAACATGAGGCCAGCACACAGAGCCCTCTTTACCCCGACCTTTTCTGGGAATGCCAGCAATGCAAGAGAGGGCTTTCCCCCTCATTCTCCACCAATAAAACATTATTGTAAAATCCAGCTTTGACCTTTATGGAACGACTTGTGGGCTTGTTATGTACTGAGGCGTAGGGGTTGTTTCTAAGATTTTTTATGAACCAATAGTGGTTTCTTTATGAACCAATAGCTTTCTTCCGAGAGGATGATAAAGTACAGTTTCCTTTTTTTGTCGGGACTCAGTTCTAACAATCAATACAAAAAACCTCTGACACCAAAAAGGTGCAAAGGTCAAAAGTTTCTTGAAAGTTAAGATAAAATTAATACCCAGGGGTGGAGGAATTCTACCCTCACTGGGAGATTGTGCGGTTTGAGCATTTATTGAAGGCTTTTTGAGAATATTAGTTATCTCTGGGTTTGTGGTGGCTTTCCAAACAGCTGATCTTGGACATCGAAACCCTAGTTTATGTATTTGATTGCACTGGGGCATAACACAGTATGGCACACTATGTCAAGAAGATATTTGAATCTGTAAGATCTTCCATAACCAGTGTAAAGCACTATTCTTATGACTCCTGTATCTGCAACTGTGGTCATTTTGGGCCAAATAATTTTGTCTTTGAATTGCGACCGGTATACAGTTTTAAACAAAACATTTATTTTATTTTGATAGATTTCTGTTTTTTTCTGACGTTTAATCATTCCAGGAATGTTGAAGGAGTTAATACTGTGTTACTGCTTCTAATTGAACCTGCTGTTTCCTTCTGTTCTATACTTACACAAACACCTCCTGCTTTGACATCGGAAGGTATGACAGTAAATCTTACCCCCAGGAAGCCAATAGGAGGAACTTGTTAGTGCCCAGTTGAGAGAAGCTCTGCCGAGTTACCCACCCCAGTCTTGCCAGTGCTCTGACAATTCTGTGGTGCCGCTCTGCTCTCACAGTCACAATCGACTAATGACACGAGCTGGATTCGAACCAGTAAATTCTAGCTTATGGGGCTCAGTCTGAGCCAGACCCGTTCATAAGGCTCTGTCTGATCTCTGATGAACACCTTTGCTCACTGAGCCACTCAGGGAGCCAGCTCATAGAAATAAATCATTTGCCAAAAATGTAAATCATGTTAGGACATTATTGAATAGCACGTTTTAGTAGTAGATTCACTGAGTGTTCTGTGTTGACAGCTTTCACATTCAGCCTCTTCAGCTCTTTAGTCTTATAACATACTGACTGAATTACCCGAAATGTGATTATCTGCTTGTGTGCCAGGTTGCTATTCATCTGTATCTCTTCAGCTCATGCCATCAATTTTTCAGTGTTAACACAGAATTCTATGATTCAGTGGCGACAGTTCCATGGTTTAAAAATTGGATTATTTTCCCTCATGACAGAGGGAAAGATCTCAAAGTGTTCGTCACCACTGATGAATCTTCAAAATACAATTAAGTGTTCTTAGCCAAATCTAATTACCAGAGTAGATAAGTTGTTTTGCTCATTCTAGAGTTGCAATTCCTACTTATTACACCCGTTCTCCATCATCAAAATAAATGTTGTGTATCTCCTTAGTTTTATTGTTTAAAAATAGTTTTTCTTTTTTTACATGCATGCATTATGACACTGTCTAACACAAGGTCTACCAAATTACGGATACAATTACGTTTTATCAATGATGCCTTAATACGAAACATGCTGTGTGGGATGTGTAATATCTCCACACAAATATTGTGGGGAAAAAGCAGAGCTCATTTATTTAAACATTTCTGGTCAGGGTCCCTGTGTGATCGAGTTTAAAACTCCTGATATAAAAAAACCATATATAAGGATATGGTTTCCTGAAAGGAAACTATATGCTGTTTAAACACTTTCCTCATTTTGTTTCTATAAAATAAATAACTGACTTTATAAATAAATAAATAACTTTAACCCATCACTTTATTTATTTAATATATTAACATTTGCTTATTAAGCTTATTAATTTGCTTATTAAGCTTCTTAAATGTTTACCACCCTTCTGTACAGTTAGGCTGGCCCAGAAGCATGATGGAGGGTCTTTCACAAGAACGTGCTGTAGTAGCAGTGACATAGACATCTACTGTCCCCAGGCCAAGAATTTAAAACCTTAGCCGCTCCACCACAACGACGGCCAACCAGATTTGTAATGGGTGTTTGGAAGCCATGTTGATTGGATTCCCCTTTTGGGCCGCTCGCTCCCCTCTTTGGATGGCTTGCCGTCAAGTTTAAGGATTCTTGCCTTATAGGTCAGCGGGCAGGCAGGTGCACCTCAGGGTAGGGCTCATGTAAAAATAGTGGGCTCGGCTATGCGCAGTATTCCGTCCCCTCCTCCCGGCGGGGAGCAGCCTTCGGCAGCTGCTGCCCTCAGTCAGCCCTAGACCTTCAGGGCCTAGATGCAGTTAGGGTGCCTGACTCTGGACAGTTCGCATTGTGGTTCAAGACTCAGGAGGGACACCGCTGTCTTCTTCCTTGAGCGTTAGCCTTCACACTCAGGATTCTTTCTTTATTGGCAGGTTGCTGAGTCTGTGCTGCATATTATAAGTGACTGAGGGGAAAACAGTTGCAGCGGTCAGTGTGACATTCACTATTTTGCTCAGTCTCCACACGCCGATGGAGAAGATTTGCTCAGCGACGGCTTTACTCCAGCAAGGATGTGGCTTATGTTTAACATAGTCCCCTTGTAGTCTTTCCACTTGAATAGCTGACATGTGTTATAATGGAATTGCCTTTGAGGTGACAGCCCTTATAATGGGATTTGTTAATGTGACCTGAACACACACTACCCAGGCAGTGCCCAGGTCTCCTCACAATCATGAAATGGCATCCCCTTTCTATGAAGAAAATCTGAATGATAGGGCTCATTCTGCATTTTAGTGAGCACCTTTACAGGCTGAACCACTCTAGAAGCTTTTATTTAGTGAATCCTGTAGCTGATATGAAAGTTAGAAAATGAAAATGAAAAGTTAGCCTTACTCAGTAGCCTAAGCCTTAACACTTAAGCCTTACCATGCAAAGCACAGATTGTCTCACTGGAGTATACCTACCAAAGCCTCTGATGAGCCATTACACAAGGTTCTCTTTTATACTTCTCTCCAAGAAATGTAACAGCATTTGTTACACAAAGTATGAATCCACATCCTTTGCACACACCCACTACATTGCTGTGTTGGGAATTTGGGACTGTCCACTAATTATCTTTGCCAGATACTTTCAACATTAACTGCACATTTAGCCCGCTGAGGCCTGCATGTTTTGGAAAAGAAGTAAAGGAAAAGTTCAAAATATAAAAAAGCAGGGCTCCTCAGAATATTGCAAAAAATATTTTTACATATGATTAAATGTTTTAGTTGAGAAGTGCATTTTTCAGCATGTGAAGCATTTAGTATATAGCCATCCTTCTGTCAGGGTCTGAGTTCATACAAAAAGGTTTTGCACCTCTGGGCAGCTTGCTTGTTTGCTAGTATGGAGGCCTCCTCGTGACCCAGAGAGTCACCCAACACCACTCAGGAGACACGGAAAACTCGCTGAGGAGGAATACCGAGCGGTCCTCTCATACCTGACGGGAACTCGACTCTCTGTGGCCAGCAAGGCGGGGGACTCGCATGCTTTCCTGAGCAATATGCAGAGCTATGACAAGATGGCTCAGGGTTCGAGGCGCCAAAACCGACCAAAGTCTGATCAAATCTAACCGTCACTTCATTGCAAGGGCTGACTCAGACTGGATTTCAGCAATTACTGACCTGCCACTGAAAGCCTTGCAGTGAACCAGTTTTTTGTTATGCTGTGACAGAAATCACTTAAACATCATAGTGAGATAAACACTATCATACCAGTTTCCTTATGCAGGTTTGCAGGACTAAACCATAGTTGGTGTTTTCTAGGTTTCAACAAAGCAATGCAGAAATGAAAATAACTACAGTTATCCAAATAACCATAACCATCAAATGAGATCTCCAATGTCCTTTGATGTAGGAATATTGTCCTCTTGTTGCCTTTTCGGTAGTCCCGTTATCTTTCCTGTTATAGAGGGATCTGCCCAGTTTTGTATGATCCACACACACTGATGTGAGTCTCCTCTTTCAGCAGGCTCTGACGGAGATTTGGAGGAAAGTCATGTTTTTCCCAAGGGAAGAGAACCAGCTGTAAGGATTACAATCTGCTCCCAAAAGAAGTTTACCTTGATGTTTTAAAAATATATACATTTTATTATGTATTTGTCTGCAGTCATAAAATAATAAATTACAAACAATCTTACAATAAAAAACAATATTTCACTACCAAGTGGCTCAGTTACTGGAGGATGGAGGTCCGCCCGAGTGCAGACTGAGCCCTATCAGTGGCCTCCTCCATTTGGCGCTGAACTGCTCATGAGGGCTGCAGTGTAAAAGATGGCTAGGATTGGAGGAGCCTAGTCATACTTTTTCACCCTCCCTGTATGGCAGTCAGATTAATCGTAATAGCCAAGATGCATTAACACAATCAGCGAGTCCAAATTTAAAAAAATTTGTTATAGTAAACATTACAGAACAAAATAATATATTTCCCTTTACAACAGTACTTAACTTTGACTAATTTATCTCCTGTGTTTGGATTTGTGTGTCTCTCCCTGGATCACTCTGTTTCCGGCCTCTCAGGTAAAGGACAAAGAGCGGCCTTCCCCCTCAGATAGGCCTCCTACTGCCCCATACCCCACTCTCCACCACGGCGCTGTGGCAGAGGAGCAGGAGAGTCCAGAGAGATTGGTGAGTGTCTCCACCTCCAGTCTTATTCTAGTGCATTGTTTACATGTTCATAGGTGTAGGGTCTGGGAGTCAAGTTCCCTTTTTGAGGAGAACTATTGATTCCCCTCTATAAGTTCTCCAGGATCGCCACAGAGCGCAACCCTATTGTCCCAGTGGCTGGAACGTTGTCTATTGTGTGCTATTAACTTACACAATTTGAAAAATGCGGCTTATAACTGTATGAAATATACCTGTTGGCTAACAAGATTTATTTTATGTCTTTTCATTTACTGTTGTTATAGCCCATAAAACATTTTTGATAAAGAGGTGAAGGTAATTTGGGAGTTTAATCATGAGTTTCCAGTCAGTTGGATACGCTTGGCCAAACCTAGCAGTAGAGGCTGCATGGGCCTTCCTTGTGGGCCAATTAATCCCATTGTTGCTTGTCTGAAAGGTCCAGAAAGAGAAACTACACGCCGAGCTGAAACAGGTGCTGAGCCTGAAACGAAGCCACCTGAGAGAAACGTCCCAATTGTCCCAAGGGGGCATGGATCCCCTAGCTAAGGTCAGTGTGTCCCAGCTAGCAGGCTGCCGCTGTTCTTCATCAGGGATGAGTCATTCTGAGAAGACTGTTGTCACTCAAGACTTCTTACATACTTGTACCGATACTGCGGCTGTTTGCACGTCCCATCTACTGGCATCTTTTGACCAGGATGAGGCCCCCGTCTCAGAGCTGGTGGAGGTTGTCGTGGAGACGGAGGCGGAAGCTGGCGCCAGTGGTTACAGCGTGACAGGAGGAGGGCAGAAGGGAATTTTTGTAAAAGAAGTACTGAAAGACTCACCGGCCGCAAAGCATCTCAGCCTCCAGAAAGGTACAGGAGCAAAGCGGGCAACCTGGGGGACAACCTTTCAACAAAAGTCACAGAGAAAATGTTAGGGATTCCAACTTTCCGATTATGACATCTCCTTTGCTCTAACAAGTGCCATGCATCCTGTCATTTAGCTGCTTGCAAACACATGTTTCCAGTAAGGCTGTGGATTTAATAGAGCAAATTAAATCATGTACATTCCTGGGTAGAACAGACATTAATCCTTGGATTTAAACCTGTAGCCTACTATTTTTCAAGTCCAGTAGCTTAGTCGATACGTTGGCTGTATGTGGTTACAGGAGATCAGTTGCTTAGTGCCAGAGTGTACTTTGAAAATGTGAAGTATGAAGATGCCCTGAAGATTCTGCAGTGTGCCGAACCCTACAAGGTTTCCTTCTTCCTCAAGAGGACAGTACCAGGCACTGATGTCAGCATTCACCAAGGTGCCACTAGCCATGACCTGAAGGGACCCATGGCCAAAATGCCAAAAATGGTAAAACAGCTGTGTGCTATTTATTTATTTATTTATGTGCTAGATATTTTTTTTTTGTAGTGAGGAAAGATTTCAAACTTTAAGACACAAATTTAAACCGTATTTGTATCTATATTGCAGAGTGTCAAGAGCATAAAACCATTCAAGGCTAAGAAAAGGAGGGGAGGACGGTTTGGATTAAAAAGGCTGAAGGAGAATAAGCAAGCGAGAGCCGGAGCAGGTCTTCAGAAGGAAGGTTCCCCCGGCAAGCAAGAGCTCAGTCCCATGGATGTAGAGTTTGCGTTCCCCAAATTCCACAAGTTTAAGAAAGGTGACAAGGCATCTGGGAAACTCGCAGAGTCTGAGCCGCCAGGAGTTGTCCTTTCAATGGAAAGAAAAAAGAGGAAGATCAGGTTCCCTAGAATGAAAGTGAAGGATACTGCTAGGCCAACGGTGGAAGTTGGTGTGGACTCCACAAAGTCAAGCGGAAGCTTGGTTGTTCCGGGGGGCAGTAGCAAGAAGGGGGAGACACCTGGAGCAAATGTCAAGGTCAAGGGGAAAGCTCCAATGTTTGGGATCACTTTCCACAAAACCAAAAAAAACAAAGTGGACTTAACCTCACCTGAGGGGAAGCCGCCTGAGGCTAGATTCAGACCCCCCTCAGTGGAATTTGATTTCAGTTTTCCCTCTGGAATAAAGGATGTGGACATACCAGAACTTGAAGTAAAGGAGAAAGAGGGCTTGAAGTTTAAACCTCCTGAGGTAGAATTTTCATTGGGTTTATCATCAGGAAAAGCAGAGAAGACACTACCCGTTTCTGGAGTTGAAACAAAGAGCAAAGGGGAGATGAGAGGTGAAGAAATTCATCTTGCAGATGAAGTTGAGGGGCCATCGTTCAAAGGTCCAAAGTTACCTGCGCCAAAATTTGACATTTCATTGCCAAAAATTGAGTTGAATTCAGAAAGTGATGGAAAACCCAATATGCCAAAAATTGACATTTCACTTCCAAAAATGAAATCAGGAGCAGAAGAATTTGATGTTAAAGACCCAGAGGGTAAAGGTGGGAAATTTCACATGCCTACAATTGATATTTCACTTCCAAAAATGAAGTCACCTGAAGCAG
>JAOYSI010072433.1:0-21524 GCA_025775065.1 Hiodon alosoides
ATTCTATACATAATTTATATGTTATATAAATATTTTCTATAATAATATCAGAAATATTTGTGTTAGCTTGTATTCAGAAATTATTTAATTCATATATATATATATATATATATATATATATATATATATTACTTCCTGATATTTTTAATTTAATTTTTTGTTTTGGTGAAAATAAGAATTTTTTTTCCCCATCTATAATGTTGGCATGTTTTCAGTAATGAGGTTAATTTACACACAAAACACACATAAAAAAATAAATAAAGGAGATCTATGCTCTTGTCATTCTGTGTCAAAACTGACAATATGATAGCAGTGTGTCAGTTCTGTTAGTCATTCATTCTATTTTGAATGAAAAATCCTTTTGTTGAAGAAAAGGAAGACATAGTAACTAGTGGAATTGGCAATTTAATGTATATTATGGGAGCCTGTAATTAAAGCTGCCCTGGAGACTGTATCTCTGATTATGGACCATCATCAGTGCCGTTCTGACGGAGCGCCGCTCTCCCTTCCCTGTTTGTCTTCCGCAGCCCATCTGCCTTTCCTCTTGGGGAAAATCTGTCTGCCTGGAAAGCTTTTATTTTAAACAAACAGCAAAAAAAATGCATTTCTACAGCTTCCAGACCTTTTTTTATATTGCACAAATTGTGGGTTTGATTTTGAATGGATAAACACAGATATGAAGATTTAATAGACTTAAAGATGCATATGTAAGGCTTTTTTTATGTGTAAAGATACATGTGTAAGTTTTAAAGATGCATGTGTAAGGATTTTTCATGTGTAAGGCTTAAAGATGCATGTGTAAGGCTTTTTCAGGAGTAATGATGCATGTGTAAGGCTTAAAGACGCATGTTTAAGGCTTTTTCATTTGTAAAGATGCATGTGTAAGGGTTTATCGTGTAAAGATGCACGTTTAAGGCTTAAAGATGCATGCGTAAGGCTTTTTCATGTTTAAAGATCCACGTGTAAGGCTTAAAGATGCATGTGTAAGGCTTAAAGATGCATGTGTAAGGCTTTTTTATGTGTAAAGACGCATGCATAAGGCTTTTTCAAGTGTAAAGATGCATGTGTAAGGTTTTATCATGTGTAAAGATGCACGTGTAAGGCTTAAAGATGCATGCGTAAGGCTTTTTCATGTTTAAAGACGCATGTTTAAGGCTTTTTCATGTGTAAAGATGCATGTGTAAGGGTTTATCGTGTAAAGATGCACGTTTAAGGCTTAAAGATGCATACGTATGGCTTTTTCATGTGTAAAGATCCACATGTAAGGCTTAAAGATGCATGCGTAAGGCTTTTTTATGTGTAAAGACGCATACGTAAGGCTTTTCATGTGTAAAGATGCATGTGTAAGGGTTTTTCATGTGTAAAGATCCACGTGTAAGGCTTAAAGATGCATGTGTAAGGATTTTTCCTCGTCTAACCTTATTTATTTAAGCACAAAGATGACAACGGATATAATCCCCGATGCCATGTTTGTATGATGCTATGAATTGGCTCTTCATAGCTCTCAGTAAAACAGACAGTGGAGATAATTGCTAATGGATAAAATGACCTAGTCCATTCTGATAAATATTTGTCATTAGCTGAAAGAAAGGCAATGTCTTTGTCTGCATTTTAGTTTTGCCTTCAAAATCTTGACCAAATTTAATCAAATAACTAAAGATTATACTTCTGGAGCAATGGGGATGCTTTTCAAGATAACAGCATAACTGGGAAATGGTGATAGAATTAAAGGCCTATTGTTATATCCAGAATAATTAATGGGTGGCAAACATGAACAAGCTATATCAAGATGCAGGGCCTCTGCAGTATGAACTGAGGGCTGGAATTGTGTTGAAGACACGAAGTTTGGATCCAAGTCAAGGAAATTGCTTTGAGTCCTACAGTTGTGTATAGCACGGACACATGATTCTCATGGCGGTTATAAGAGACAGCACGCGTGTCGATTTAACATAAATCGAGAGACCAACCGGACTCCTGGCAGAGTCTCCCCGGGCTGGTATTGGAGATGGTCATGTTCAGAACAGCATTCTGTTACATCATTAATGTGCATAATGAAGCACCTTGCCTGCAATATGCTTGCTTATTAGGAGAGCTGTTATCATCTAGTTTAAACACGGTTACAGGAAAGATCATTTTAGTGACAGATTTTGGCAATTTGGTAATATTTGGATAACATAAAATTCTAATAAAAAAGGGGTGGGGTGGGGTCAGGTATTGATACAGGGGTAGACTTCCAGACTGGCCACAGTCTCAACTATGTGTGAGGATTCATCCCAAGGCCCATGGTAGTCTCAGAAGCACAATGTTAGCCGTAGTTTCTGTTGGCTGTAGCTGTAAATCTGTGGGCCTTTTTTGCTCCTGAACAGCACATCCCTGGATCAGCCTTCAGCCCAGTATACCGAGGTCCCTTCAATTTATAGGGATTGGGGGTCAGTTAGCATGTAGACTTGCTTTAACCACCCCAACTTAATTTTAAAAAGGTCCGCACTGTACTGCCTTTCCATCATGAAAAATCCTGTATGTCCATTTATGTAGGGTATGAATAATGATAATGAAACCGACTCAGCTTTGAGCTGTGTGAAATTCACATGCTGGGGTAGCATGCCCTCCCTGTCTCTCAGAGAAAGGTGGCACACAAATGTGCCCCCCATACCTTCCTGCTCCATAGAGCCACTCACCCTAGAGCCTCTCACCCTAGCGCCTCTCGCCAAAGTTTTGTGTGTTGTTTTTATTTTTTATTTCAACTTCTAATAAACATTCATAGTTTCTTTGTCCACAGGACCTTGCTTGCTGACAAAAGACACATCTAAACTGCCCTTATCCATTTAATAAAGTGGAAAGCAGGGCAGTCATTTTCTCAGATAGTCGATATCCTGGCACAGCCTTCGTTTTTGGTCATACATACATTTAGCTAAAACAATCTCCACTTTGTATTGATTTTGTGACCCATGACCTCATGAAGCCCTGCTTTGAAGGCACACAGAAACTTTGTTAAGTAACTTATTGATTTGTATGTAGGCTCAGTAATCTCTGTCATTAAAATGAAATAAGTGCTTTACATAGCTGATTAATTCACATACTTACCTAATCAACATCTAAACTTTTAGATAGTGTGTGAACTATAAAACCAGTGCATGTCAACTGAAAAGTTGCAGGGATGAGATCCTGAATTTACATTTTTTATATTATTTATGTTTTCACAGAACAACTTATACAATGAGAGATTCATCAAAAAGTAAAATTAATTACATCATTGAGGTGGTGGAGTGGTTCTGAAAAACAGAAAACATGATCATCGAGTGGAATTATGAGATATTTATGTGACCTGGTTAAATGCAAGGCCCTTTTTTGTTTCCAAATTCAATAAAGAAAAACCTAACCTAGGCAACCTTTCTCTCAAACACAAATGCCAACGGTTAAATATTAGTATTAAGAGAAACGACGATTGAGAATGAATGGGGACTAGGGCGTTTTCTAATGCATGCAAGCAAGGAGATCAAAGGTCAACTTTTCTCCAATACCCAATGGCCATCCAGCTCAGAGAGATCTCTGTGATCTCTGCAAAGTGCTGGGTTTATCAATTTAACAGGCATTATCCAACCTTATCAAATTATCCTCCATGTCTGAGCTGGATATAATATCATAACCCACATTTACATTCTACTCTAGGCCATGTTCGCAGTCTACAGGTATCAAGAATACCAACACACTAAGCAAGTTTGCTCTCTATCTCAACATCCATTTGGCTCCAATCTAATCTATAATGCAAATCAAGACCTCATGAACAAGCTTGCTACTGACAGTGACATCACTCCCTAGAGTTGGAGACAAGAGAATGATTCGTTCCTAGAGCTCAACAAACTAATCATCTCTTTTGTCAGTTTTGGCAACCCGAGTTAGATCCCCGGCTAAGGCGAATGGAAGCCTGGTGGCCAGGGGGTATGAATCAGGATGCGTTACACTAATAAATGTACACTTTGCAATACAATTAACCAGAAGGTGGCTGTTTGGACTTGGAAGTGGAATGAGAGTCGTGTTACTGATGTTTCATAATCCAGTGCCATGTGTGCTTCTTTAGGTTTGTTTAGCCTGTGGGCTTACGTTAAAAAATAAAATAAACAAATGCCAAATTGGCATCACTCGCTTGTCCTCTTTCTGTTAATCAAAGATTACATCGCTTGGCTTCCCCACTCTCCACCACTATTCCCAGTGCACCAGAAATGGGGAACAGAGTCACCCCACTAACCTCTATAATGACGGCGCTGCAAACACGCATGCACACAAACAGTCAGCCACACATAAATACACACATGCACCGACACACAGACACACACTCAAATTCACATCCTGACAGATACAAACTCACACAGAGACAATCACATAAACACACTCAGTCAGACACACATACACAATGACACACACGCATAAACTCAGACACACACTCTTACTCTCACAGACACACATTCACACACAAAGGTGCTCAAATGCACACATACACACAGAAGTACAAATCAGTAAAAATGAAGAGTACAGCATTTGATGACTAAGCACTAAGCACACACCCATGTCTCAATGACAAAAGCCAGCCTTATCTGGGCTCCATGAATAATGGGAACTTTACACAAGTTTAATTTCTATCTAGCCTTGCTACAGCAGACATCTAATCTTTAAATGTTCTGATCCTTGGAGTGGCCGTAGGGATTAGAAAGGAAGCTGAACAGCATAGTCTTGCTACAGTGAGTGAAAAACTGGTCTGATGGATCAAACTCAACCTTTATTCCTTCTGACAGGGCAAACTGAGAACGCCCACCACAAACACGTATGCAGATATGCATACACACACTAACCCACACACACAGGCACTCACACACACACACAAACTTATTCATACCCATATTGCACATGCTCTCAAACACTCATACGCACACACACCACACCACAAAAACAATCACATATACTCTTGCATACACAAATATGCACAAACATACATACACACTCACACAAACACATAGGCTACAAACACACCGTTCATGAGGTCCCCCTTCCCTTGCACTACTTGCACAGTGGATCAGATTTTAGACCCCCCAAGCCCACACACATACACACACACACACACGTTACAAATTACCCTGCCTGGAAACCAGCACTATTTGCACAGTGGATCAGATTTTAGACCCCCCCAAGCCCACACACACACACACACACACACACACACACACACACACACACGTTACAAATTACCCTGCCTGGAAACCAATCAAGAGGAAAACCAGCAGCTAGGCTGAAATAAACTGAAAGATATCCTAACAGTTAGGTCCAAGTCAAATCACAACGGCCACCATGGATCCATAAAAGAAACAGTCAGCATGGGTGATCCATAGCACTAAGAGCATGAACAACAAACAAAAGGGCAGGCAAGGTGATCCTTAATGGAAAGTCAACTTGTAGAGACAATTTCTAATCTGTTACCAGTCAAGCCAAATGAATTCCCATCACAAAAGAAATCAATACTCATTGTGCCCTCCTTCCTTTTGCACAATAATTTGTCTTTTAAAACAGAACGCTGTCATTGAGAACGTGTCGGCCTGACAAAACACATTGCATATCCAAATCTGTCATTGTTTTATAGACAATGCTCTCCATTTTAAGTGCTACTTTCTTTGTGATCTGGCAGAAATAGGGAGCCCCCCGAGGAATAATGTAGAACTGACAGATTTTGAGCTCTACATTGCTTTAAACTTCTGGATGACCTAAAGCTTTCTGATGACACTACAGAGGATAAATGTTTGTTTGAAGGTTTGTCAAGCAAGACTCATGCTGGAGCAATAAGGATGCAGGTATTCTTTTTTGGCACTGAAACCTTGGATCACGTGTGGTTCTCAAAATAAGGGATCCTTGCTCCGTGGAATTACTCCTTCAAGATCCTAAAGCCCACACTTAGGGAGTCCCCTCCAAATTACCAGACCAGAACACATGATTAGTGCATTAGTATTCTACCCTATCAACAGTATTTGTCCACCCTGGTTTTTATTTCTTCTTTTGGACAACTGTGTGTATTGAATAGCCTCCTAATCAGCAATCAGCTGCTTTGATCAATAATATATCCAGCTGTCAGGTACAAATGTGACTGGCATTAATTGACTCACCTGTGTGACACATCCACGTTCAGCAAAGCCACATGGACCAAAGCGAAAATCCCCCTCTTGGTAATACCGAAACATTTTTGGTTAAAGGTTGTGACCTCAGTGAGAGACACTCACACATCATGCCTCATATTTTGCAACAAACAGTCTAGTCTCTAGAAGAACCTGTTTATGTTTTGCAGACCAGTTGCCCCCAGCTACACTTATTGGTTGCCACTTATTGGCTCCCCCCTTTAAACCGAGTTCCTCTCAGACTTTCTATCTAGCTGATTTTTTCCTTGCCACGCTTTCTCAGCGTCTATTTGAAGTGCTACACGAAAGTAAACATCAAAATATTTTACTTGAGTTTGCTTTGCAGTGTCTAGGGTTATCACATGTTTTGGTTGGATATTCAGAGCTGTACAGTATTAAGAGCCTTGTAGTCCTGCAGCAACTGTTCCAATTCCTCTAAGACGAATCACATCATAGCTAGCGATGCAATATAATCTGAAGCATTCAATCACTACAGTGTTAATGTACACTCTACAATGTCCTGTTTTTTCTCCAACAGGCCAGGCACTACTCTCTTAATGTCTGATTTTTTTCTCTGCATTTTACATGTTGGAAATACGCTGGACATACACCTCTTAATTTCTACACCTACTGCATGGGGACATTGGTCACAATGGAGTCACTGAACATGACCATTTCATGACCTTACTGTTGGAAAAATTATAATTAAACCTAATGTCTGTTGCTAAGTGTTACAAAAATATGATTATGCTTATGCTTCATGATTATGCTTAAATACTATTAAACAATTGCAAATAAAGTAATGTTGCATGCAAACCCTAACCCCTGCAACAATAAGGTAACTATTAGGGTATGCACCTGTGTGACAAATATTCAAGCTAACTTGCAAAGCAAGAAGAAAGAAATAGGGTCGAGCAACTCCTCGTATGATAAGCGGGAAACATAATGTGGCCTTGAGCAGTAACAGAGGGTCCCGGTTGATGTACTTTAGCAATGAATTGTGTGTTTTTGTGTGTGTGTAATCCAAAAACCTTAAATTGGACTACAGAGCAGAGCTCAACAGTCGATGCTGTACTCAGCGAACTGCATGTATCGGCTCCTTGCAAGTAAACTCTAATACCCAAAGACTCCAGCGACTCTGTCATCTTTGATAAAGAGAAATATTTCTAACACTTACAAATAAGTTGATCAGCACTACTGGAAACCCTGTGAGCCAAGAGTGGCAGGGCACACCACAGTAAAACATTATGGTATGGTTAAAAAGCCTGTTTTCTTCTTTCCTATTTCTTCAAATTCTATAAAGCCATCTAGAGGACTTGCGTCAGAAGAATACTGAATCATTGAGAAGTCTCAAAAGTTCCCCCATCAAACAGCAACAAACAAAAGCTTTAAAAATTTACAACATACTCGATTTTAAATGAGCTTATATTGTTTTCCAGTACTTAAAACAGAGTAAGAAATGAATTTGACAAACTAGGCCAGCATCCTGATACACCAGCATCTCTGCTCGAGAGAATGGCAATGCTTGAGAGAGAGAAGGGCAATCAGAGACAGAGGAGGAAAAGAGAATGCATGAGTCAAGCTGACAAGACCCGATGAAGCCAGGCTACAGCACACATGGTGCACACG
Organism: Hiodon alosoides; assembly: GCA_025775065.1. Taxonomy (NCBI): domain Eukaryota; kingdom Metazoa; phylum Chordata; class Actinopteri; order Hiodontiformes; family Hiodontidae; genus Hiodon; species Hiodon alosoides. The sequence goes on from JAOYSI010072433.1 coordinate 7,785, forward strand.
CAGAGCACACACGGTACACGTGACAGGACGCGGCAACAGCGAAACCCAACTGGCAAGGCCCATTGGCGAGGCTTCAGTGGCGTTGCGTCAGACCGAGGTCTGACAGGGAGCCTAAGTCAGGGGGGGAGAGAAGGGCAGCAGCCAGTTTTTGGACTCCTGGCCCAGGCCCGTGGCACTGCTGTGGGTCCTTTCTCAGGTCAGGTAGCAGCAGGATATGCCAGAGTGAAGTACAGCCAAACAAAGCATGATTACAATCGCACATCAGAGATGCTGATCACAACCCGTGCTCATATCTTGACAGGCAAGTGTTGTAGTAGGTCCGTGACCCGCACTCAAAAGATTAGGACTCGGACTCGGAAATCTGATTGACTAGGGCCATGAGTCACATTTAGAAAAATTAAAAATTATTCATCTCTGGGTGCCGCTACATTATTATTAATATTTTCTCCTTGATGACAACATAAAGCATACCCTCCCTCACAGACACGAGCACACACACACACACACACACACACACACACACACACACAAACACAATATGCTCTTAAAATTCATAGTCAGACTATAAAGGCCAAATATTTAAAATGATATACTGGCATCTATAGTCGACAATGGGGTGAATCAGCCATGGGTTAACAGTGATCGAGGCAGAGCAGTGGGTAAGCCAGACCAAAGGTAGACTCTGGGAAATTCAAAAATGCAGGTGTTTTAATACATCACAGGGAAAATGTCACAGAATGTGCTAAAATATGGCAACAAGTAGTTCCCCATCACCATGCCACACATGGTCCATATAGCATATCGACTTACTTATCTGAACACACCCCATAGACAGTTAATTTCACACACACAACAAAAAAGCAACGAAAAAAACATATGTTGTTGTTTGGGACAATGTTAGTATTTACCACTATATTCTCCCTTCCTAATTCCCGCTGAGGACATTTTTTCAGCATGTCATTGGAAAGTGTATGAATGCAATCCCCACCAGGAGTGACCCTCCTTCAGGCAATGTTAAATAAACATAAATGCATGCCAGGGTTGGATCCAGAATTTCCCCCCCATTGCTTGGCCAGAATGTTCTAAATTCTGTGTGTTGTACTTGTCTTTGGTGGTTTATAGTACTCATTTACTCATTTGTCTTTACAGTGTTGCGCTTGGTTTTGAGGAATGTAATGAATACTCCCTTAGTATTCCTTCTTGACAATACTGTACCAGTATGTTTATAGTAGTCATTTTTGTGTCTGTTATTTGCTCTATAATAGATTGTTCACAATAAATGCCTCCTTGATATGTCACCATCTTTTTTGAGTGCTTGAAAATAAAGTGATCAGACTGGATAACTGAATACATTAATCATAACTGGTGTTGAGAAGCACATATGACGGCCATTTGATGGCTAGTGAAAGCTAATTTGTGCAGCTTAAAAATAACTTCATGGAAACGGACAAATTGTGGCTCTACTGAACCGAACCATTTTCTTGTTGAAGTATTTCAACAGTATTTCAAAATTCTTGTAAAAGTATTTTTTCTTTTATCTTTTCTTGTTTTCCAGTATAGAGGCCCTCTCTCTAGTCTTCTAGGAGACCAGAACTGCAACCACCATGAAATTAATTTCTAATAATTTACCGGGGAAACACCAAAGGCCTTCAGTATTCGTGAAAATATGATGTGCCCTGTGTTTCAGATTGAGGGGTGAACCACCTTAACCTCTGAAGCCTGCTGGCTCCTTTCTGGCGGTGATAAGAATTGATCATCTCACTAAATAATAGCAGGGCAGATGAAAAGAAAAGGGAATGTGAGTACTACAACACTAAAATATTTCATGATCACTTCAACTACGGCAAATGGTGGAACTGCTTGACTCTGTAAGTCTTACAAGCACGGCATTTTCAGATGGATTACTTTTAAACTTTTCCATCCAAGGGCCGAATAAATACTTAAATCCTTCAACATACAAAAAATAGCTAAATTTCCGTGTGTCCTTTCCCTGACACCAACAACATTCCAAGAAAAATGTTCAAGAAATATCAGGACTAATAGGGGAGTGGTTTATCTTTGAAAGGTCTCAGACTGGAGACTATCTAAGAGTGGTTTTGCAACACATGCAAACATGTATGCACACTGTCAACACACATATTCATGTATTCAGTTTTTATTATTATTGGTTTGTTGTACAGATTACTGATTGTGTGCCTCAGTTTCAACAGCATAAGTTGAGAATTACAATAGTTACCCTGAATGTTTCATATGAAATGTGCGAGCTGTCTATTCCAAGTGTGCTGAGAGGCTCGAAACACTGGCAGATTGAGACTACTACCATCTGGACTAGAGAGTAGTGCTGCACACACTTGATACTGGAGAGAAAACTGAAGACAAGGGCACTTCAATAATTAGCCACCTATGATAAAGACGTTTCCTCACGCTCTTCTGAAATGGGGCACCAGATGAAATGTGGTCCATAGAGTTTGAAACACGGCCATCGCTGCATTAAGCCAAGAATCATAGGCTTTTGTTGCATGCATCAGATGGGTAGAGAGACCAACTGACTCATGTGCCACCCTTTCTGAAGCTCCCCTAGTTCAAAGGACATGGGAAAAGTGGAAAAGACTGCACTCTCCACTCTTACCCTTATAGTCCCCTAAGGAAAAAACAGCTCACAAGCAGTTTACAGATCCTAATTATCCCTCAAAATCAAATGCACCCTTTACATGCATCTCCTGCACCCGCTGTTTGACTGTCAAACATGAATTATTGCTCTCAAGCACATCCAGACAACGGCAAAACGCAGCGTGGACACAGGATTGCAGTCATACTCTTTTGCATCCCTTTTTTCCAGAGAAATCGGAGGTCAAAGGTCTTGCAACAATGAATTGAACGATAGAGAAATGACTCAAGCACTCCGCTTGATAACATCTCTGAAAAGGAAACACAAGATAGTAAAGGATTTCTGCCAGCTGACTGCGGAGAATAGCCTGGAGAATTGATGGGAATTCGTTTGATTATTGCCACGACCACAGGGCACTCTAACAAAGCACTTTATCTCTTTATCAGAGGTTTATTCACAATACAGCAATTATAATACTTTTATAACCAAGATAACATCGGTGCTTAGGAAACATGGCTCTGATGGTGGTAGGAATTTTTCATGGATCGAGGTGAGGTCATGGATAGAGGCGGTGTTGTAAATCTTATGGCCACTGTTTAAGAGGCACGGCAGGTTCCGTGTAAAAATGTGAATTTTTAAAAACTCTTCAGTGGTATTTTACTTAATAAGGACTTGTGTGTTCTGTTATTTGCTCTAGAATAAATGGCTCCTTGATATGTCCCCATCTTTTTTGAGTGCTTGAAAATAAAGTGATCAGACTGGATATCTGAAATTTGATGGCAATCTTATACATTTATCATAACAATGTGTTACTGGTGTTGAGAAGCACATATGACATCCATTTGATGGCTAGTGAAAGCTAATTTGTGCAGCTTGAAAATAACTTAGCACGCAAACCCACACACACATGCACGCAAGCCCCCACTCACATACATACACGTGGGACCCACAACAAACAGATGTATGCAAGCCCACACCAACAAACACGCACACAAGCCCACCCACACACACACACGCAAGCCCCCACACACACATACATACAGGTGGAACCCGAAACAATCACAGGCATGCAAGCCCACCTTCACACACGCACACACAGGCCCCCACAGACACATACATACAGGTGGGACCCACAGCAAACACACGCATGCAAGCCCATACCCACAGACACACACGCAAGCCCACACACACACACACATACGCACGCAACCCACACCCACAGACACACGTATGCAACCCACACCCACAGTCACACATCCGCAAGCCCACACACACACGCAAACCTATATATATACATACGCAAGCCCACACACATGCCCACACAACCACACGCAAACCTGCACACACACACACACACACACAGTCACACGTATGTGCACACACAAAAACAAACGCAAAAACAACCACACACACATGAAAGCAGGCACTTATTCACACAAACACCATGCATTCGCACACACAACCACACCCATGCAAAAAATCAAATGCATCCAAGTACAAACACAAGCAGGTTCGCACGAACAACCACAGACACAAAACTTCAGTAAAGCATAACACACAGAATGTTACTTTCCCAGACCTCATGTGGGGTTATGCAAATAACACAACTGTTTGTGAACCACTGAGGGAGGTGGATTTGAATTTAAACCAGCAATATGCTACACTTATCGTGTGTGCGCCAAGTAAACCGCAGTTTCTAAATTCAATAGTAATGACAAGAAACTTTTTTTCCAACTTATTCACAATTCTTGCGATTCTGGGCTTAGTGATGTACTAACAAACCTGTGGGCAAAGTGCGTCTGCACACAGCACTTCATTCAGTTCAGATACCATGGGCAGCATCGGTGCTCTCTCTTTAATTATTAATTAAGATTTTAAGATAATTCATCAAAAATTCAACAATTATATCCCACATATCAATTGAATATCCCAATGTTTATGGGGCTAATTTTCTCCCCCAATAGGAGCTAAATCTCTATCTATTAAGGCTGAAAAGAGCAGAAGGCAGATATATAATACTTTGGAACGAGACATTGGCATTGGCTGGCTTGCATGCGACCAGTGCTGGCAGTACTGTTGAAAGGGATGTGCCCCTCCTCCAATCGATGAAAGGCGGTGTAGCCTGCAGAGTGTAAAAGAGAAGGGTGGCCAGAAAAGCAACCAGGACTGGAGGAGACTAATCGTACTTCATCAACCTCCCCGTGCGTGGTGGAAGTATTTGCAGTGATGAGCTGAGACGTGTTAGCACAACTGGTGATTATGAAAAAATGTAGTGAAAGTGTTCAGGATATAGCAGAGGGAAAAATATCCCCCCAGTGGGGTCATTTCTCCTAATCTACAGCTATACATGGACAATGCGCATGATTACAAGCCATTTGGCCCCTATAAAGGCTTTCCTAAGCTTAGCTTAAAGATGGTAATGGAAAGAATAATTTGACCATTCTCAGTAAAACAACATAAGCAGTTGTACACAGAGCACACAGTTTATCCTAGGGTCAGTAAGTACCCCAGTAACTAGTTACATTGTGACCCAGGTGAAGGGAGGGTTGTGGACAAGAGATGTCCAGGTTTAATGATCCAGTAGAACTGTGTTAAGCCCCTGATATAGGAAAGCCACCAGCCAGGTTGAAAGTAAACAGCCTAAGCTGCCGTGACCGGGACCCATGCTGACTTGTGCCGGTGCCTTCATTCATCCACACAAAACATACACATACTCTGGCCAGTGCACAGGAGAGGACTTAACTCATGAAGAGTACATAAAAAGTTTGAGAACAGGCAAGAACGGCGCTGTGCTAGGGAGCTGTTGACTCAGAAACTACATATTAAAATATTCAGAAATTTTTCTGTCTTTTTTCGATCCAGTGACACCTTAAAAGGGCTGGGTTTAGTATGGATCACTTACTTCTAAGTCGATCCATTTTTTGTTAAGAGCTTTACACAAAAATATTATGGGCACAATTTATTATTACACTTAGGAAATAGTTTGCTTAGTGTTGCTAGTGGGCCATTACAAAAGATTAGTTGGCTGAATTGTAACACCAACTAATCTCAGTGTTTCATTTAATGTCATTAAGAAAAACTGAAATACAAGCTTTAGCTTGAGTCAAGGTTGTGGGAGAATAGTTGGCAAGATGGTATGGTTTTAATGCACCCTCCTACTGTCAAGGCATCCCCCCATTTGGTTGGGGTATGACCTCAGAACTGTAAGCTCAGCATTTTCACGGCACTAAATTAGATCTTTGGCTGAAGATAACAGCTTGAGACCTTTAATGTGACACTGCAATAAACTGAGAAGGCTTCATTCCCATCTGCCATGCTGGGAGATTCTTCTTTTGTCGCCATGGTGCTAACATCATTGTTGTTTCAGGTGGAATTTGGCTCAGCTCAGCAGTGACTCTCAGCTTATAAATGCGTTGAAACCTTGATTTAAATGGATAACATGGATTTTAGATATTGGGACTAGTGCGTCTCAGACTCTAGAACATGTCAAGGCTGCCAGTCCTCAGGGGGACACGCCTTCTCCACTGTTATTTACTTTACTGACCCCCTGACTACACTAAATAATTATGAATACAGGCACACCAATTAACAGTCAGTTTGCTCCACAAATGGTCACAAAATCAAACATACAAAAAGCTATTCTTCTATGCTTGAATCATACATGGCCATGCTTTTTAAATAAATAGGATCAACCTCTGAACCTGGATTTTCAGTTCAGTGATTCTATTTAGTTTATTTATATTAAATATTTAGTTATTTTCTAACAAGGCTCCTAATTTGTCTGCTGATCAAAGGGCCGCTTAATTTCTAGTGAATCCATACCAATTTTGGCAAAAACATACTTTCCAATTCCTTTGTTGTATTTAATACGCATTGTGTAATAGGGTTTATTTTATATTGCAATTTTTAGGGACCTACATGCCCATTACAGAACCAACTGCCCAACAATAAAGATTGATTGATTTATTGATTCATTGGCAATCCACATCAATTCAAACACAACTAAACCTGAGTTTTTTCTGTGTTCACTAAAGAGAATGTTCCTAATTTTAGAAATCAAGATGGTGTGGCATCAGAAAACCTGTGAGCACAGCTCTTACAAAATACAGTCAGATGGCCATACTGTTAGTGCTCTAGAGATCTGATTTACAAACAGGGTTGCAAAGCCATGGGACCAGGGGGCTGCATGTCTGCAGCTCTCTTCCCCTGTAATGGGGCAAGACTTTCTGCTGGTGGCGAATAATCTGTATAATCAGTAAACCCCCACCATGTCCAGTGCATCTTTGTTTCATCTGGAACACTTTTAATAGTTTTGCATTCTTTCACGACAGGAAGTCAGGAAAGAAGCTGGATGTAGAGAAGGGGAAAGTCCTGCTTCTGTCAGGTGTAAGTAAGTATGAAAGAATAAAAAGGCTTTGACTTGACTTTGATTACTGGTTTTAATTAAATTATGCTCCAGGGATGCATAGTTCTGACACGACTGTTATTTTCGGTTGTTGCTAAAAATACCACACAAAGGGAAACATCTCATAAAATTTTTGTCAATACATGAAATCTTTAAATCCAACAAAAAAATTGTATGCACTCATTTTAGCTTGGTGGAATATAGATTTTGGTAGTCTATAGTAGGGAGTACAAGGTATAATGAGGCTATTCTTATTTAGATTAATACATTGCCTATGAACTCACACATTAATGTAATCCTCATCCATAAGTTAAGGATTTAGGCACTGTCACTCACAGCTCAGGGAATTTTGTTGTTCCAGTTATAATATTTCCCTTATATAAAATACAATGAAGCACTGTTTACTCTAGCAGCCCACTAAAGTGATGCACACCAAGCCTATAAATGATCATGCCCACAAAGTCACCACAAAAACTTTCTCAGACCCCTCTGACAAAGTGTGTGTGTGTGTGTGTATGTGTGTGTGTGTGTGTGTGTGTGTGTGTGTGTGTGTGTGTGTGTGTGTGTGTGTGTGTGTGTGTGTGTGTGTGAAAAGACTACCCCCTCCTACCAGGTTCCTGGTCCCGTTCTTGCTGAGAGGACCTCGGAAAACTCCCTTGATGTTCCGAAAGTGGCCGTTTCTGAGGTGCGTGGAACTGATGACAATGTAGTAACAAGCCATGGGGCTCCTTGGGTTCTTCCACACAGCTTGCGTGTAGTTCAGCCTGACAAGAGAGTGGGCACGCCGGCCCAGATCAAAAGAGTACGACACTCCAGTTATCGGCAGGGGGTTTCTTCTCACACCCTCACTTTCCCTTTCTTTAATCAAAGGCACAATTCAGTTTGTTAGTCAGGGACAGAGTGAGGGATCCTTCTTTTCATTGCAGGGAGCAGCGTATCGGTGGAAAACAGGGTGCCGCAACTGGTGGGGCTCTGAGCAGTTTCCCAGATTTCCCGCTCAGTTGTCTGCCTTGCTGCACTCTGTCCGTAGTGCCTGTGCTCCTGCCGTCTCCACCAGCGCTGCGCTTCCCTTGGCAGAAGACAGGCATGGTATCCTGTTGGGGGGGGCTCTGTTTTGCTGGTCCGCTTGCTCTAAGCCAATGAAAGGCAGCTGCTAGCCTGATAGCGAGTGCTGGGGAGGGGAGAGAATCTGTCACACACTGCACTCCTGGTCCACTGAGTCAGCCCCTGCACTCCAGCCAATCAGCACAAAGCTTTGCGCCCCCCCCCCCCCGCTCTCCCGTTCTCCCTGCTTGCTCTAATCTGTGGCAGCATTGCCTCCACTAGGAGCAGGAGGGAAAGTCCGTCATTACAGCCTACTGTAGCAATGTGTATTAAGGGGATATTATTTACATTTAATCACATCCATTTTTTTTTTGACGGTCTTATCTAAGAGGGGATCTATAAAAAGGTGATTTGCACACCAAGGAGCGCAGAGTGAGCAAGCCAATGGTGGTTCTAAATGAACACAAGTTGAAAATCTCCGCTCCAACAGACTATGATCTGGAACAGTCAGATACTTCCATTTACTCCATTGATTTAGCCGCAAATGATATCTGAGTCAATTCTCAGATCTGTTGGAGCACTCTGTGCAGTTGAGAAAGCACCATGGGTGCTAATCGTTTCCTACTACAACAGCAGAGAACAATAGTAGAAGTCAGGAATTCTGCACTCTACCATGTCAAAAGCAGTAATAATGAAACCAAACAGCTAATTCTTAAAACCTTACTTTGGCTGAACCAGTAGGCTTTTTGGAGAGAAGTGAAATGCCAAAAGGCACGTTTCTGAGATCTTTGCTCCTTTATTTAATAGATCTGAAATATTGGTCGCGATATCAAGTTCATAAGAAAGAGAGCTGTACTTTGACAGAATGGCAGGATGGTCTTCCTTTACTTTTTTGTCATCCTTGAAAGAAAAAGGTCCCAGATCAAATAAATCGTGCAAATTGTGTTACACGGATATAAACTACAGGCAACAACAAGTGTGCATGAGTATTTCACGATGGACTTTAAGACAGTGCTGGTAACAGCTCATATATTCCTCCCAAGTCAATATGTTTCTGATGAGTAGTTCAGACAGTAAGTGAGACCACAAAAACATAAGCTGACTTTCCCTACCACTAATACAGAGCCCTGCAGCATAAAAAAAAAACAAATAAATTATATAAAAATCCCTTAATTCACCACACCCAAATTGATTCATAACTTGAAAGCAGGCAAACAAAATAACATAGCCAACCAATTCATTGACAGTGCTTGTGGGCTTCATGTTGGGTATCGGAAATCAAATCTACTTAGCTATTTAAAAAAATCATTCAACCCATTGAATGTGGTATACCCCCACTTAACAGCTCATGGTTGGACCTTGAGGAGAGAATTTAATCTCTCACACCAGAACACATGCTTTATTAGTCTCTTCATCACAGAAGGAGCAGGACTGAGGCACCAGCCACGTCGGACCCCTGCTTCCCTGCATGCACGGAAATTCCACCCACGTTATCCAGCACAAAAAAAACACTAGAACAATTAAAAAAGTTAAATGCAAACAAGTTTTTATTCTACTGTTCTGTAGAAATTTAATTTTAAGTGCAAATACAGAAAACAAACACATTAACATTAACATGGTAAAAACATGCCACTGTTGCTCAAAATCCCATCATTATCATATGGTGTCAAATGTGTTCATAAATCAAAATTTGGTCCTGATTATGGCTGCAGCTGGTTGGCGTCTCTGAGTAAATTTCTCCCGTGGCAGATTGATAATGACTCATTGTTCCTGCACTGAGTTCACCCTCTTATTAAGTATGCACTGCTGGGAACCTATAGTGCTGCTAGTCAGCCTTGATAAAAACAGCTTAATAATCGATATAGGTGAACATGTTTAATAACGTCACACCTATTCCTATACCTGGCAGCAGTTTCTCTAGTGGTTATGAAAATACTTGTGATCAGTACACTACAAATTATTATCAGAAAAAAGGAACTGATGTTTCATCCTTTTGCCAGATAAATACTCTTAAAAGTGAAGGCTATGTAAGTTGCTCAGAAAAAGAGTATCTGCTGAAAATTAATATTAACTAAGGTATATAATTGCTACTGAGAATGTAGGTATCAATGTTTCCACCCAATGGGATGTGTTTCTGAATCTTTCAAAATAATTATAACCGGTGCTGAAGAAGATGCATACATTAAAATGAATTTGCATGTGCTAATAAACTGTGTCGTGTGTGGAAAGTCATGCGTGGCTTATAGTGTCACACAGTTCATGGTACCTGTGGAGAAGGATAGGATGAGTCAATCATGCACACACCTCCTCAAGAGCTCCGTTTAACAAGTGAAAATTCTGCTAAAAGAGACCTAACTTTACATCCTGTGTACCACAGCCTGCACGGTCACCGTGGCTACAGCAAGTTGGTTGCTTGCAGGCTCAGATGTTAGGACTGGCTCCAGAGCAACTAAGAATGAACTGAATCTGGCTCTATATTGATTGTATAGTATGTAATAAGCAATGTAAATATGGATTAATGTCTACAACAAAATAACTAGTGATATAATGAGTAAACTTGCCTCTGCATTTAACATGAAAATGAAAAGATTTTGGGGGTGTTGGGGATATGGGGGAGTTGAGAGTACTGGAGCATACAGGGGTGTTGGAGAGAATTTAGGGGTTGGACAATATGGGCTTGTCGGAGAGTATCTGGAAGTTGGAGAGTACCAAAGTATTGGAGAGTATGTGAGTGTTGCACAAGATGGGGGTGCTGGCTTCAAACAATGTTCCTATTTAGCCATTTTTAGCTATTTACACTTCAGAATACAGGTATGGTTCCAATTCATTTTCATCAATTCGTGAATGCAATAAATACATTTATATAGTCAGTTAGTCATAGTGTTGGAAACTGTAACTCAACTTGGCCTCTATGTTCATCAGTTGCAATTAGTGACTGGTGCCATATTGCCAGTTACCCTGTAGAGATTCTAGGTTGTGAAATCATGCCAACAACATATACATTTTCCTTTGTAGTAAAAATGGCTCTTACAGACACCATGTGGCTATTAGAAATAAATGTGTGTTTGAGAGAATATTAGTCAGTGAACACTGCAAATTCACCACCAAAGTATGTTCCTCCAGGAATCAAGTTTCAAAACCAAAGATGTTCCTGTCCTTCTAGATGTTGGAGAGGGATACACAGGAAGTGCATTGAACATAGACAAGGGGAAATTCCATTTAATATATGTGACACTTTCTTCTTTTTCCGTAGGCCCTTGGTGCTGTGTTCCCCTCAGTCAATAGTGTTGAGTCCAAAGGTAGTGTTCTGAATGGTCTTTACAAAATGTGGTGTATGGTCATGCTGCAGAGCTCTCCAACATAACCGTGAATCAGCGCTTTGATCACAGCTTCTTTGTTTATTTCTCTCCATGAAGCTAGCAAGTGTCATCCACAGGTAGGTTGCAGAAGCTGCAAAAACTGAATGAGAAGGTAATCAGTGAAGAGCTGAGTTGATAGCTCATCAGCTTTAGCACTTTGTGGAAGATTGGAGGGACAGTCAACAGTGCATTGCTAGTGGTTCATTCTTGATTCTTAGTACTTGCTGCCTGGAGGACTATAATGTAATGCAAGGAACTAGACAGAAAGGTAATTAGAGTCCATCTGATTCATAAGAGGGCGGCCAAACCTTCTCAGCACCCAACAAGGCTAAAGGAGACTGGATAAACACAGAGACTGAATCCGATTCTCTGACAAACTTTGGTAAACTATTCCATAGTAGAGGCTCTGTATCAGCAATGTATCTGAGATCCTTTTCATATATTTTTAACATTGTATTCAAATGAGAGATCTGGGTCAATTGTTTCCCCAAGATCATTGATAAGTATGTTGCGAGGCACTGAATAGCCATCTAAACTAATTGTAAAACTCATCACATTGTTGCAGAGATCGTTAGGGCATTGGACTATCATTTCAGTTTTCCCAGAAAGTAAACGTAGATAATTAGAATTAGTCAGCCAATGTTGGTAAGATTAAGACCCACTTACGATTAAGTCCTCATTTAGTTTCATAAACAAGTAAAGCTGTCTTCTGCATATCAATGGAAATGAATCCCATGTTCAGGAATGGTATCACCTAGTGTTCATCTGTATAGGTTGAAGAGGAAAGGACCCAAGACTTAACCCTTTGGGACAACGTATGTAACTTAAATCGGGTTAATCTGACAGGTTGTGATTTATTTGCACAAGTTTGGATCTATCTATTGGGTAGGACTTAAACCAGGAGAGAGCATTTCATTTTATAGCAACATCGCTTCCAAGCCAATTCGAAAGCATCTGGAAGTCAACAGTGTCAAAAACAGCATTACGGTCAAGGACCGTAGTTTTTATTACAAAATGTATGTGTTAACACTGATTTAAAAAAATATTTATAACAAAAAATAATAAAAATGTGGAATATCATTTAATAACTCATTGCATGCCTGGTTGTCAGACCAGTTTATTCCATTTATTCAGTTTTAAAATATTAAAATAAACACAAAACAATGGAAAATAAGTTTTAACGAAATAAATATAACACCTGTTCAGGCTCAAATAAAATGGTAAAAAATTACCTTTTTAAAAATAATTTAAAAAGACAAATACTAAGACCCTAAATCCAGTGACAACCAGACCCACCAAACATACTTTTTAGTCTAACCTAAAAAGCCCTGTTGTCTCTTTTAAAAGTCTTTGATTGAAATCACCTAAGTGTGGACTCATTAAGGAAGCCACAGTTGTCAGTCTGGCCCTGTCATGCCATACTTCACTTCAAAGGCCTCTATCAAGCTGAAACCAACTCACAGGCCCTCTCCAACCTGTTGGTCCAAACATTTCAGCGTATTTCAATAAAGCATAAATCACGTGAATTGTGGGTGACAGTTCTGGATCGAAGTTGATGAAGTGGTGTGCATGGTGTCCATTGAATGGCATTTATTTTGTTCCCAGTGATCCAGTCGAGAGCCATACCAGGGTGTTGCAAGTCTGAATAGCTCACTCAAAACCAGCACTTTATAATGGTTTTGAGTTGTGGCTTTCACTACATAGCAGTAGGAGTTGAGACTCAACAACTCAATGTATCTAAAAATAAATTGACTCGACACAGATTTTAGGAAGTGGCAGACATTGGTGTGAGCTGAATGCCTGCTGCCTGGCTAGTGCTCTAATGTTTGAACTATATTTGTAGATAAAAAAACAGAACCTCTGCCGCTTGTCTTGTCTCTCTTCGTCTTTCTCTTTTAGTCCAGGATTCCCCCAAAAGCTATTCCAATCTATGAAGGTCACATTGTTTGATGCACATCAGTTTGTCAGCCAACTATTTAGAAAAGCAAATTTGACTTTATTCAAAAGTATTGACAAAAAAATTGACAAAGTATATGCTTTGTACCAGGTTTAGAAAGTCCTGGTCCTAGCATGCCTAGATACGCAGGCAATTGGGGCAGGGTAACAGCTCCTCTCATGGGGCACCATTTAATGTTGATACTGTGTGGCTTAATATTAATCAGATAATAATATTACCAATACATTTTTGATTAAGATGGGTAATAGTATTCGCTCATTTTACAATTTAGGTTGAAGGCACGCGTTCTTGGAATAGTAGTAAGGTTTATATGAAATCAACACAGAAAATAAGAAAGTAAGAAAATAAAATAATTTGTATTATCGCT
>JAOYSI010072434.1:2890-21524 GCA_025775065.1 Hiodon alosoides
GTGAGGTGCGATGAGGTGCGGTGAGAAGCGATGTAATGCAGTGAGGTGAGGTGAGGTGAGATGAGAAGCGATGTTATACAGTGAGGCGCGGTGAGGTGTGGTGAGAAGCGATGTTATGCAGTGAGGTGCGGTGAGGTGAGGCAAGATGAGAAGCAATGTTATGCAGTGAGGTGCGGTGAGAAGCAGTGTAATGCAGTGAGGTGCGGTAAGGTGAGGTGAGAAGCGATGTAATGGAGTGAGATGAGGTGCGGTGAGAAGCAGTGTAATGCACTGAGGCGCGGAGAGGTGTGGTGAGAAGCGATGTTATGCAGTGAGGTGCGGTGAGGTGAGATGAGAAGCGATGTTATGCAGTGAGGTGCGGTGAGGTGCGGTGAGAAGCAGTGTAATGCAGTGAGGCGCGGAGAGGTGTGGTGAGAAGCGATGTTATGCAGTGAGGTGCGGTGAGAAGTGATGTAATGCAGTGAGGTGAGGTGAGGTGAGGTGAGGTGAGGTGAGGTGAGGTGAGGTGAGAAGCGATGTAATACGGTGAGGCGCGGTGAGGCACCAGTGAAACGTGGTGTTAAATAACTCTCAGGTACTCATGCATGTGCAAAAACAAGAAATGGCAAGAAATCGTGTGGACGTAACATTAGTAACATGAAAAATTAGATCCTGCTAAACGGGGATAAATAGAACAATGACAGTCAGTTCCCTTATTCCCAGTTCTCTTATTACTGTGGCACATCCAGCATTCAGCTAGACACAGATTCCATATTGTCTTGAAATTTGACACCTGTCAGAGGTTTTAAATGATAAAAAAGAGAGGCGGAACTCGTATGTGTGAGACACAAAGAGCAGATGGCAGGCATTCAATACAGCTAGCAGTGACTTGACCAAAAGTTTAAAAAGGGTTGCTTTATACATTTTATAAAATTCTGTTGCATTTTCAACTCTCATTGCATATATCTGCATACACAGAAACATTGCATGTAGTTCTTCGTTCGCATTGCCTTTGAAGACTCAAAATAACAGGGGGTCCTCTTTGTGCCTAATTTGTAGCATTCCATGACCTCTAACCCCCCGCTATACCCCTTTGGTACAGTTCTGTATTTAATGATGTGTGAGAGATTTATCTCTTCCAGGGATAAAAGGTGCACAAATGGGGAAAAGCTCTTTAGACCAGCCAAATCTCGCATGCTGGGGGTTTTTCTGCTTTAATGAATAGGTTCTTTTGGTTTTATTCTCCTTTCAAAAAATGCCTTTCAAGTGTGTTTTTATTAGTGACTGACAGAGCCTCCCACGACTACAACCTGCTCTTACCTGAAAATTACAGCCGGCGCCTCAGCTTCTGTTAGCCAAAAGAGAGACCTGAAACACAGTTGCAATTATTGCAAGGTCTTTATACAATAGCCTGGAGTTTCCAATCATGATGGACTTGAAGTGTACTGGGAGAGGAGAAGCATGTACAATTTCTGGCGGAAGGGCAAATAAAACGGTTATAATATCACAACAATGCCGCATTGGCACTCTTCCACTTAGAACATATAAAGAGCAGCTGAGTTTGCTGTACTTTACTCTTCTTTATATATCTCTTTGTGTGCCCTTGGGATGGTCACAATGCTTCTCGTTACACAGTGGGCCCATTGCCTTGGCAACCGCTTCCAAGGTTCATGAGCCTGAGAACGGAGGGAAGGATAGGGGTCAGGGTGACATTGAAGCCGCTATCCACTGCATGCGAAGGTTCATCTCTTCCAGCGCCCTCCCCCGAGTCCAAAACAGATGGCAAAAGGGTAGAGGAAGGGAGCGCCGTGCAGCGTGGTCCTGTGGTACTGCAGCCACGCCCTGGAGCAAAGACAGACAACGGGCCTATTAAAATCCAACCCAGTGACTGCATCACAGGAAGTGTGATGGATCGCAGACATAAAAGTAAATCCACTTGCAGTGGTTGATAAATCAGCCAATCAAGAGGACCTGTGAAATCTATTAAGGCACCACGTGTGGGGTCCAGGGGCAGCTTTAGGGTCAAGGTGTCAGGATTGTGACCAAACAATTGCCATTCCCATTCGCAGCGTACCCATTGTGTCCTTGAGAAAGATGCTTAACTTGAACAAATTCCATAAATTCCTGTCTGTGTAACTGGATGAATGTGCAATTGCGATCCATTGTTACTTCAGAAAGCAACGGCTTAACACTTCGATAATGACCTACCGAGGTGAAGTGGCCCTGGCATCACAGAGGTGGAAGGAAAATTGTTGCTGGAGCAACTAGCAGAGTGTGAAAGACATTCAAGGTGGTCAGATGATGGTACCAGTTACTGCTTTGTAGAATCACACAAACTGCTAGGCGTACCACACCGCCATGCCACCCTCTTAAAACCGTACATCTCGGTGCTCTGCCATCACACGTTTGATTTCACAGAGCTAGGAACACTGACAATTTGCAGACAAGACACCTAACTTGAATTTTTGTTAGGCAATTTTGTGAGAGCAGCTGTAGTAACAGGTGTGTTCATATTGATACATTTTTGTGAATGGCGCTAGAAGATTGCACGTCACGGTAACTTGTGGCTCAGTTGTCTGACACGTAAAAATCGCTGCTGGGTGGGTTGAGTTTCCATGCAGAGAAACAGGATCTCTCCCCATTCATGAATCATGAGTATCTCAAATGATATCTACTCACCCACTCATCTACACACAGTGCAACAACTCCCAGGAGATTAACTGTCTCACAGCCAGTCAGGTCTCTGCGGACATCAAGGTCCCCACGTCCTCTTCAGCTCATTTTCTGAACAGTGGGAGGAAACCAGAGTACCTGGGGGAAACCTACATGAATACAGGGAGAACTTGCAGACTCCTCACAGGGAATGATCGAGTTGGATTCCTGAAAATTGGTTTTAACTATGTATCCAGGACTAAAAATAGGATAATAATTGTTCCTTATTTTTTGTCTTTATCAGACAATAAGATGCAGAGCATTTAAAACAGATGATAATTTCAGACTTCACTCATCCAGCTATATTTACTGAAGCGGCCCATGCTAACGACTAATTAGACCTGCACCTGAAATCTAACATGTGTTCTCATGGTGAGGCTGCAACAATCCCTTACCTGTTTGGAACTATTTTGTCAGACCTCTTATGTGAGATAGCTGTGTGTGCTGGTGTATGCACTTGCATGGATTCTTCCTGCCTTGATACCCTTAAGGGTGTCCCATGACCTTACAGGGCCATAGCACTCTCCATGGATACACTTCAGTACCACCCAGACGCCTTTGAAACAAACTATTAACTCTCTCTAAATGTACCCTCCTGGCCTGCCCCTTTTCAGTGCACACTTCACGGGGAAGCTGTGTGAGACATAAAGTGCAGTGTAAATTACGGCCCCCTCGCTCAGACCGCGGTCCTTTAGAAAAGAGCTGAATGGTGAGCAAAGCTTAACTTCATATTTAATTCCATGTCTTCATTCTCTGAATGAGAAGGACTCTCTGCTGCCATCAGAATCCCGACCACCTGCTTCTGCAGTGTGAAGAAAGGTGCATTCATCTCATTCAGTTTCTTTATGTAGCAGGACGGTCTTTTTTTTTTTTTGTCCACTTATTCCTGTGGCGAAAGCCATTAAGTCCCGTCTTAATGAAGTGAGCCTGGACACCGAGGTTATTCATTATTATAAAACAGAGACTCGGGGGCCTGGGTTCCCTCTGAAGGCGCCAATGTCGGGCTTGCAATAAAGAGTCCCTCGACTCCATTAACGGCTCCAATCTCCCATCTACCCTCGTCTGGCTTCCTCTGATTAATTCTGCTCTGCCCCAGTCATGTGTTGGTTGTGAAAAGGCTGGGAATAATGGCATTGTTCTGTGAGCCAGGCTGCCTGAGACGGAGGGGAGCGTACCCTGGGATAAGCTGAGGAGGACCAGCGAGAGGGAGGCCCTCTGGGGGCGAGAGGGAGGCCTGCAGCCCCTAGTAGGGACTCTATAGCCTTGCTGCTGAGGTCAGGCTCTAGACTGCTATGGCGGGGCCAAGGTAAGGACCCAAATAACTTCATTATCCTCATCTATCAGTGCATTTCACCAGCCTCTGGGCTGGTGGTGAAGACAGCTTCTTAAGTGGCAAGGGCTAGTTTCGGCAACATCTGAAAACATCACTTGTGTGCTGCAAATGACAGGAGTGAGTATCAACGGTGTGTCTTTGACATAAATGGAGAGACGTGTTGGTTTCAGCTTACGAAACAGTGGACATAAATTAGAATCTCAATTCAGACAATTCAGGATATTTTCATGTACAGTTTTCATCTAATTTGGAGCGAGCTGTTTAAACCGTACAAAGAATGGGCTGGTGGACAAACAAGAGAAAAATAAACCAGAAAGGAAAGTTGTATAAAATAAATAAATGTATGACGCACGGCTCTTTAGATAAATTGTCAACTATTGTCCGGCCAAATTTTGTTATTTCTGAAGTAGATCAACCCCAGACGACCTCTGCAGGTTTCTCTTTCAGAGTGTGGAAACTACAGGAAGACCGTGGACAAATCTAGTAGCAAGCTAGCTAATGGCATTGCAAAATGGGTCGCTATAGGTACAAACGCTCTGTATTCATCCATAGAGTAAGTTAACCTTCAGTTTAGAAAATGGCCAAAAAGTGACGCGATCGTTTCGAATGCCTGAAACTTGGAGAGAGAACTCATTTCAAGACACTGTGCTGGTGTACCACAGTTCATCCAGTCATTCTTTGCTTAACCTACTAATGTGCCATGAATCCCCACACTGTTTCTTTCACCTTTCCAGAGTGTAATTGCACAACAAAGACTTTTTTGTGTTTTAATCCCGGGGCCTAACGTTGGCCTCAGCGCATTATCTTTTATTATTGTAAAACCATCAATGTCTCTATTTTTAACACGTCTTTTTTTTTTTCTTCTACAGATTAGATAAACAACTTGGGTTCGAGTGACTCAGTGTCTCTGACAGCTCGTTGGGTGACGTCTCTCCAATGTTGCTTTTTGAAAGGAGTGTAATTTCATTTCAGGCGTAAATATCTGTTTGGTGTCAGGAGTGCGGGCGTACAAAAGCTGGGCTGACAGCTTTGACAAGCAATTACCGTCGCTCGCTGAACGGCAGGCTCCCACCCCAGTGAGGTGAGAAAAGAGTCCCTAGTGGCTAAAGGGACCTGGCCAGAGTTCGCAGGACCTGGAGAATGGGCGAGGTGGGGGAGAGAATCCCACTGGGGCATTTCAAAGCTGAGCAGAAACTGCATGACCAAAGGGTTGAGTCCTGCTTTATTGACCCCACAACAAAGAACAGACGCTATGAAGTGTGCTAAACTATACCATCCCTCTCCTAGAAAATCCAACTAACTCTAAGTCATTAGCACTACCAAACTGTTGCTGATAGACAATCCTACGTCTCCATATTACTTTTCAAAATCTTTTTGAGCTATACCTATTCTACGATGCCTACCCCTTTGCACAGTACAATGTCACCCCGGTGGAAAAGTGAGGTATAGCATATACAGATGTGTGGTAAATAAAGTGATATGTAGGCATATAGTGATGTAATAGGGGTCTTGTGCTGTGTGGTGTCATAATGATATGTACGATATACTGACTTCTAGGGGCATAGTGATGAGTAGGACATACTGATGTGTTGGGGTATAGTGCTGTGTGGGGTCGTAATGATGTGTGCAATATGATTAGTGGGGGTATAGTGATGTTTGGGGGCAAACTGATGTATAGATTATCTAAAATGCTTCTATAATATTTTTTATTTATTTCTAGTTTTGTTCCTTTCCAAATGTGGATACCAGGTGGATACCTAGTTTCAAATGTCATTGAATGTTTTCTTTTGTCCAGTGGAGATTAATTAAACTCACTGGAGGCCAATTGGCTGCCAGGTACCCCAAGAGGAATTGTGGGAAACAGGGAAAACTATTTAGTGAAAGGCGATTCAATTAACCTGATGAATGACCTAAATAGTGGCGGTAAACCCTTCTGCACAGTGAAGAAAACAAGCATATGGAGGAGAGATTGCTATACAGACTTGACTAGTGTGTCACTAAACACTATAGACTAGTGAGTTGAGGATTAGCACACAGATTATCAAGGTATGAAGAGTGAATCTGTTGCTACGCATTTTTGGTCTCCTGGTATCAAGCCAGCTCCTCACTGTTAGCGCTTTCAATGCACTATTCTGGCTCGAAAGCCTTTCCTTATGCAGAATGTGGCATGGCAATGTTCCGTCTTTATTCCCGAACAGCTCAACTATTTTAAAGGGCCATTTGCATGTTTGGATTTATTGCACAGTATAATACTGTTTGTCTGTCTAATCGCAGTGGTCCCTGCACTTTCCACCTGCTAACAATAAACTGAAATTTGTTGGGGCTCTATTTGTAAGTATAGCTCTCATAAAAGTGTAATTAGCCCCAGATGAGCTTTATAAATAAGTAATTGAACAAGAGGCAAAGATGGAAATAATGTGGTTTCACCAGTATTTAGAGGGATTTTACAAAATCTGAAGTGATCCATTAAATTTGAGGTATGATTTCAGACTCGTATATAAGTCTTCACATATGTAGGTCAAGTTGTCTGGTTTTCTGAATTGATCTGTTTCAGACCACCTAGTATGAAAAAATGGGATTTTGGTTCATAGCGTCTGAGCCATTCAATAAAAAAGTTAAATTTCAAATCCATAGTCTCTCTTATAAACCCACTTGTGTCCTATATTTCAATTCCATAGTTCCTCCTATAAACCCACTTGAGTCCCATTATTCTGAAGCCTTGGGCTCAGTGCTGCTCCTTTGGCAGCTTACATGGTTGCATGGCATACTTACCTTTGAAAAGCCTTGACATAAAAATACGTTATTTTATTCTTTGGAGAAACTGCTTTAAAATGATTCAACTAATTATAGAGGACTCATCTTTAATGAAAGAGGGAAAGAAAAGGCACGATTAAAAGATGCCTGTGGTTGTTTGCATGAGAAAACTTCCCCTGACTCCTGTGCAGTTCCCGATTTTCTGCTCTCCATCACCAGCTCTCTGCCTCTGTGTAGGTTCTGATGTTCTGCTCTCCATCAACAGCTCTCTGTTCCTGTGACCTTCCTGATGTTCTGCTCTCCATCACCAGCTCTCTGCCTCTGTGTAGGTTCTGATGTTCTGCTCTCCATCACCAGCTCTCTGCCTCTGTGTAGGTTCTGATGTTCTGTTCTTCATCAACAGCTCTCTGTTCCTGTGACCTTCCTGATTTTCTGCTCTCCATCACCAGCTCTCTGCTCCTGTGCACTTCCTGATTTTCTGCTCTCCATCACCAGCTCTCTGCCTCTGTGTAGGTTCTGATGTTCTGTTCTCCATCACCAACTCTCTGCCTCTGTGTAGGTTCTGATGTTCTGTTCTCCATCACCAACTCTCTGCCTCTGTGTAGGTTCTGATTTTCTGCTCTCCATCACCAACTCTCTGCCTCTGTGTAGGTTCTGATGTTCTGTTCTTCATCACCAGCTATCTGCCTCTGTGTAGGTTCTGATGTTCTGTTCTCCATCACCAGCTCTCTGCCTCTGTCTCATGAGTCACTGTGGGGGCCTCTGTGAATGGACTCTTTCTGGACTTTTCCTGTCCCGCAACAGGCAGATGGTTTTTGCAACAGAGGAAACTGTACTGGAGAGCCCATTCCTGGAGCACCTTGGAGTTATTTCACCCCTTTACACCACCACAGTGGTAGGTTGTCGTGATGTTGCATTTGAATTGTCTTGCTTTTTAGCCAGCCAGTTTCACTTACGCATGTGTTTTGCATGGTTCCATGGTTCCTATCGTTACTCTTCACCACAAGACAGTCAGTTTGAAGGTGATTCAAATGTGGTTTAAAGGTAATTTAAAGATGATTTAAATGTGGTTTTAATCTGATTCATGGACGCGCATAATACATATACATACAGTTACACATAGATGCACACACACACACACACACACACAGATACTTGCAACCTAGGACTGTTTTATAAATTGAAGGACAGTTTATCCAAAACAAGAATATTTCAATAGATGTTAACATTCGACTTGTCTAACCCTTACAATTGGGACTCTCTTGGGGAAAAATAAAAATTTTACAGCCAGAGTACTGTCATTCTAGCCCTGTCCCATTAAAAGTGATCAAGTCAGGCTGCTCTTCTCTGAACTATTAAAAATCATTACAAACGTTTTTTTCTCAATAACTGACAATAAATCACACATCCTAAAGTGAATCTAGTCTATGTGGGCAGCACAGTCCCGACCCTCCCTATTTATCCGGAGCACTGCACAACGTACGCCTGAAGGAGTACAGTCATTGGCAATAAGCCGTTGTAGTTTTCTGTAGAAGGCAAATTTAATGTCAAAGAAAAAGAAAGCATGAGGACAATGAAATGGGGGGTGGTACCGTAAGCAGGAGATGAAGTGATAATGCTCCGCTCTAAATCTTTCTCACTCACACAAACCTGGGATTCTATCCATGGTGCGAAGGTTTTTTTTGGTGGTGGTGGGGGGCAGTTGCCATAGTGTGTGGTGCCAGGGCAGATGGGAAAGCAGCAGGAGGCATTGTGGGAGCTTTAAAAAGATGGCGCAGCATGGCTGCCTTTCCCCTGCCTCTATCTCCCCTCCTCTTCACAGTCTGGGGTTTTTTTGTGTTTTATCCACTTTAATACTAACAATTTGTTTTCCTTGCCCATCTTCTTTGTTTGGAGCAGAGAACCAGAAAAGAGACATGTGTTAATGACAGCATGCTTTCATGCAGATTCTTGTGTTAATGACGGGAGTGCTTTAAAGTAGATTCCTATGTAACTGACAGAGTGCCTTTGTGTAGATTCCTTTGTCAATGACAGCATACCGTCATTCGGTTTCCTGTGTTAATGACAGCATGCCTTCGTGTAGATTCCTGTGTTAATGACAGCATGCCTTCATTTAGTTTTCCTGTGTTAATGACAGCATGCATTCGTGTAGATTCCTGTGTTAATGACAGCATACCTTCATTCAGTTTCCTGTGTTAATGACAGCATGCTTTCATTTAGTTTCCTGTGTTAAAGACAGTTTGCCTTCATGTAGTGTTCGGTGTTAATCACAGTTTGCCTTCATGTTATGTTCGGTGTTAATGGCAGTTTGCCGACCACTTCCCAACAGTTATTGCCTTGGGCATTGTCTTGTTATCTCTTCTAAGATTCAATCTCAAGGTGAACTGCAGCTATTCATGCATGAATCAAAGTGAGAAATCATCATGCTGTTTTAACAATTTGATGTACTTGACCGTATTTTTTAACTTAAAAACTGGGAATAGCCAATTATTATTCAGTTTTCTCCCTAATAAGGATCACCAATTACGTTAATATACCTTGGCTCGTGGTGACGATTTCTGCCACTTGCATGGGGAGGGTGAGGGAGAATGATTAGTCTCCACCAATCCAATCACCTTCGAGCCACCTGTCTCTTTTACACTCTACAGACTATGCAGCTTGCATAATTTCAGAGAGACAAGGGGCACTGCCAGCCAACAAGTGCCCCTTGTTTTCTTATTTGTGAATTATTTGTTTAAGGAGAGAGAGCAGATACAAAACCACAGCCAGGAAACAGCTCAAGTTACACGTGCTCCTCAACCCTAGTCCAGGAGGAGCCTGGTTGCCTTTTTCATGGTAAAGTTGTATTGTTCGTGACCTGAGTACAGTTACGCAGGGAACACTAAACGACAACCAGCACTCTTTCTATGTGGTGCCCAAAAATAAATTCAGTTTTGGTGGGTGGTGGTGATAGTTTTTTACCTAACTCAAGCAACACTGCTGATAACAGTCTCTCAAACAAATTCAGATACTTCTTTGCCAAATTTAACCATAGAAATCTTTCTTTAAATAACATTGTTGATGGTTTTCTTGAAACTTTCTCACATCTATTTTGGTATCGTGCTCATAACAATTTTGGCAAAAAATACAAGACATAGATTTATCTTAGACAATATCTTTGTAGACTTTTCTTTATATTTTGAAAACATACTGTACAACTTCATAAAGAAAGAGAAATACATAATTTAATTAACTGGATCATACTATTGGCATAATTTCACATTTCTGTACATAGTTTTCTGAACTTTTCTGGGTTACTGAAGGGAAGAACAATATTTTAAAACAATTTCCCCCTCCGGAAAAATAGCAAGCTGTGAAATCTGTGAATAGCTGATTGTACACCTGCCCTGGTGAACTGGCCAGTTTGTTTCCTTTCACTCTCCTTTCTTTAACATTTGGTTTTTCCTTCCTTATTGTTTCATGCATAAGCAATGCAGCCGCCATTTCCCCCCTACTCAGCATCTGGGTGCCGATGCTCGTTTTGGTAGGTTTTTAGGCAGAAATGGCTTGTGATAATTAGCAGGTTTGGCGGACACCCACGCAGAGCAGAGGGAAAACAAAGACTCCTGAAACATGAGGGGGAAAAAAAAAAAAGCCTGCAGTAACAAAAGCAGGGGTGACTACAGAAATTTACAAACCTGTTGCCAAACCTGCGCTATTGGCAATCCAATTGTGCTCCACTGAACACGGTCACCCGTTTGTGGAGCTGTTGACTGGTTCAAGGCTGAAAAACCTGCAGGATCATATCTCTAGCAGATCATTTGGAATCTTCGAAACTTCTGTTCGTTCCGTCCGGCTGGTCTATTGTATGCTCTCATATGGGAGAGGGATTTTTTTTTTTCTGCTTCTTTTCAACTCTGCCTAAAATGCAGTGTTCTAGTTCTGCTTATGCAACATCGTTTGAATGTTTAATTCTGAACCCTAGAGCTGTCATTAGTAAAAAATAGAAAGGTTGACAGAGAAATTATTCACGCTCTGTATGTATGTCAAGTGAATAATCTCTAGGAATGCGTCACTGAAGTCTTGCTGTCAGACCTTTGGAACATCCATCAATCTCCTTATCTTGGTCAGTATAGCTGTGTGCATGCATGCATGCCCAGACGTTTATTTGAGTGTCAGACTCAGCTAAAGTAGGTCACAACGGCAAACATCCTAGAAGCCTCTGGGGCAGAATGATCTCACTTCAGAACGGAGCCAATCACACCGTTACCTTGTGCAGGTCCTCTTGAATCTCTTAAGAAAACATTTGTTTTAATGGTTTTCATGTTCTTGTTGGTCCCGTCACCTTGTGTTCATTTCTTATTCATGCTTTCATTTGTTCATTGACAGAAGACCATGAAGCAGAAGAATCAGGTCACTGAACACCGTTTTTGAATGCGATGACATCATATGACAGTCTCAAGCTGCGTGAGACAAGCAGGGTTAAACATCTGACGCACATTAATAAGATATATCGAAGTTGTTACCTTGGGGCCAGATTCAGGACACAGCCAACTTACTTGCTCAAGGCATCGTGAGATAGTCTTTCTGAGAGCATGACATCACCATGCAAACTCAAAACATTAAACCTTAGTCAAGAGCTCAAAAATAGCTAATGAGGTAAGCTTTAAGTAGAATTCCATTCAAGCAGATATTCAGGAGGGAGTCAGAGTAAAGTCATTGAATGATGCCAAATGGGGTTTGTAAAGGAACCAAAATCTTCACAGCTTCCTTGTTTGCCCCACATCGTTCTTCATGCCATGTTTATACTGCAGAGTAATGACGGAAGCATTGATCGGCCTACTTAGCTGTTTTGCTACATGCCAGAGGATGGATAAATAAATAATTTGGAAGCAGAGCGAAAATAGCATTAAGACATTTTATTTCAGCCATCCAGCTCATCTCCTCCACATAAGACATACATAAGGTGGTGCGTCATCTGTATTTATGCTCAAAGTCTGCATGGATTATTTCTTTTAACCACAGCAGAGAATTTGGACCACAGAAAAACTTTTTAAATTGCAAAAGGGGGCAAGCACCTCCACACCGCCAGCAATGCCGTTCTACTTTATTTAAACCACAATTGTTTACCTGGAATGCGAGAAAAACGTGTGTATGTGCTAGAATGTATCTTATCTATAATCTTTTTTCCCCATAGCTGCTGTGAACAAAATCATTGATATCTACAGTATAAAACTTCTGTACAATGCTACTGCACAGGGCGCTAGCTATGGACCAGCTGATCCAGAGTTTTAGCATTTAGTGAGAAAAATAATCATCCCAGCTCAACCTGCTCAACCTGACCAGGAACAGTCGAATGACAGGGATTTTTCATTTGAAACGTCTGATTTCATAGGCCGCAGTAAGCAGCAGAGAGGTGTACCAAAAGTTTGATCCAGACATCCAGCGCAAGTCTGAAGCACTAAGTGATGAGGTGAAGAATACAACCTGGACAAATGGTCCTGTTTTGCCTCATTGTAATCAGTTGGACTGAAGCACCTTTAAGATAAACGCTGGAAGATGGATAGGCTCTGAGGAAGGTGGACTGTGTTGCAATGACCGTGCACAACATGCACATTTATAAACAATTGAAGAACCATTCTCTGTATAGCTTTGATTAACTTTGATTCTATTTTTGACTAGAAAGGGCTACATTTCTCCTACAAATAGTATGTATAGAAAACATTTTTTTTTTGATTTCCAAACATTTCATTTTCCGAAAGAAGACCAAGGAGTTCTGCAACAGATGGTACGGCCTCCAGAGAGCCCAGATCTCAACATCATCGAGGCTGTCTGGGATTACCTGGACAGACAGAAGCAAGCGAAATGGCCAAAGTCAGTAGAGCTGTGGAAAGTTTCCCAAGATGCTTGGAACAATCTACCTGCTGATTGTCTAATGAAACTGCACGACAGTGTAACTAAGAGAATTGATGCATTTTTAAAGGCAAAGGGTGGTCACACAAAATATGAATAAAATTTTTTTGACTGTTTTGGTGTATTCTTTTTTTTTTTACTGTTCAATGTCCTTTATCGTATTTATTTTGTATTCAGAAACTTTTTAATAATATAAAAAAGCAGGTAGGCAGGCATGCACTTGTGTATGTGATGTTGTGTATGTAATGGTTTTTGATGTATTGTTTTGGGGTTTGAGTGACTAAAACAACCTACCCATCTGAGGCACCCACATCCAATCCATAGCCATACTGTGAGACCATCCATCTCTCCATAGCAATCTCACCACTTGCCATTTATTTGCCTGGCAACTGTTACAAACAACCTCCGCTTACTCCCTCGACCATAAAGTGTTTTCAGGAAACGCAGGGTGAAGATGCATGATGCGGTGTCAAAAGTCCTAACATATGACCCCAGGCTCGGCGGGGAATAAAACAAACTTATTTTCGCTTTCCGAACGAGGCTTAGTTCCATCGAAACATCACACGTTACGTTAGTTGCAATAAACAGGGCTTTACCATTGAGGTGAACGAAGACATAAATCTTTTTGTCTGCGGAAGGAAGAATGTCGGGAGGCTAGGTGTGTGAGGTAGAATCACATAGATTTGAACATACCTGGTTTGGGTTTTGCATGTATCAGAAGGCTCAGTCTATTGAGATTATTTTTTTAAAACACCTCCCACCACTGGACTGACCCTTGTATTGCTTGCATTGCCTCGTAAATATACTATAACAGACTGAACATCAAATGTGTGAAATATGTTATATAGGGGTTATATCTATGGGTGAAATATGTTATATAGGGGTTATGTATATGTGTAAAATATGTTATATAGAGGTTATATCTATGTGTAAAAGTGTAGAGCGGAGAAAAACAAATGAATAGGGATTCCTACTCCACCACCACCCCAGCCCCTCAGCAGTGCCCGCCAGCATCCTCCCCACCATCTACCCTCATCTGTTACATGCATCTTCACCTGCTCCTGTCCCATATACCCAGGCCAGCCAGGAACACGCTTCCCCATGTCCACCACATAAGTGAGACAGGGGCTGGAGATGTCTGGAAGACCTGAGCCGTGTGTGGGGAAATGTAATAAATCAATATACAACTCATGCATTAATATGACCTGTTGATTTCCTATGCTGCATCATGGGTAGTCTAGAATGGGAAAAATACTTGCGGTTCCCTTTGCTGATTCACATGTTACTGTCATCGTGTGCAATGTTTAACAGCTATACAATGCATCGGCCAAACAATGCATTATGCAGTGTAGATAAGGTGTGGAATACACACAGCAGAGTGAAGCCCAGTGTAATTTATATATACATTGTTTTATACCAAAAAAAAACAAGGTGAAAACATTATATACATTGAAAGGCTTAGGACATTGATTGATTATAAGAATATGCGGTATCATGCTTTTATCATTAGAGTACAAGTATACACTACTATACACTACAGATATTTACGTACCCTAAGGTAAATTCTGTTTAAGGGTCTGCTGCCGTTTTATAAGCAATAATTTTCCCAGACATTCAGCATGCAATGATGATGCAAGCACACATTGAGGGTTTGTGTTGTACGCTCCATCTGATCTACATGGGCACTGCATATTAGGAGCGTGACTGGCCTCTTGACAACAGTACGGCTTCAAGGGCATGGGTAAATACCGCTGTGAATCTTCAGGGCAGGTTTCATTCTGAGTATGCATGGGTGAGTGTCCATGTGTGTGTGTGTGTGTGTGTGTGAGTGTGTGTATGTGCGTGTGTGTGCGTATGTGTGTGTGTGCGTGCGTGTGTGCGTGTGTGCGTGCGTGCGTCTGTGTGTGTGTGTGTGTGCATGTGTGTGTGTGTGCGAGCATGTCACTTTCCCAGTTTGACCTTACATTGTTTCAGTCCAATGGAGAAACTCTGTGTCGAATTGGTAGATAAGGCCAGGTTAATTTGAGGGGAATATTATTAACCTAAAGCGTAACAAAGCCAATAAAACTCCCCGGAGCATCCACCCGTCCTTGCTGGGTATAAAACTTGGGTTGTCAGAGCCTCATTAACAGACGAAGATACTATTAGCTCATCGAGGCAAAGACTTTTGTCATTAGTCATTAGATCTAGGAACTAAGCATTCTTCTTCAACTGATGTCACTGTTAGTAGCAAGTACGTTCACAACGAGCCCCTCTACACTCCCTAAATACCCGCAGCAACCTCAGCCAACAAATAGGCACCTAGTGATGAGCGAGCCAACCTGTGTGGCTACACTAGTGATGAGCAAGTCGGCCTGTGGGGCTACAATAGTGATGAGTGAGCCGACCTGTGAGGCTACAATAGTGATGTGCGAGTCGGCCTGTGGGGCTACACTAGTGATGAGTGAGCCAACCTGTATGGCTACAATAGTGATGAGTGAGTCGGCCTGTGGGGCTACACTAGTGATGAGCGAGTCATCCTGTGGGGCTACACTAGTGATGAGTGAGCCGACCTGTGTGGCTACACTAGTGATGAGCGAGTCATCCTGTGTGGCTACACTAGTGATGAGCGAGTCGGCCTGTGGGGCTACAATAGTGATGAGCGAGTCGGCCTGTGGGGCTACACTAGTGATGAGCGAGTCGGCCTGTGGGGCTACACTAGTGATGAGCTAGTCGGCCTGTGGGTCTACACCAACTAGCTTTCTTATCTGTTATTTTGCATACTTACTTTGTCTGCCAGGTTAAGCTGGTTTTTTATCAATATTGACATCTAAATGAGATATTATTGTGTTTTTTAAAGATGCCTTCGAAACGGAAAGACATTTTTTTTTTTTTAAATATATCCTCATTAGCATTAATTTGCAATTACATATGTGTGTTGTTTTTTTTGTTTTTTTTTTTATCTGGGACAATGTAAACACAAAAGATAACTGGAAATTGTTAATTTAACTGCAGCTTCAGAAACCTGTCTGAAACCCAGACAGCGATAAACGCTTACAGAACTGCTATATAAGTCAAGTTAGATTAGTACCATCCTGATCGATATTTTTGTTGCTTTTTTGTCTCTGCTTACAGAAACAGACGCCCATATAAAGACAATGTTGAGTAACAGGATATTTCTGTTTCCGTATTAGATTTTCCCCTCTCTGAGAAATGTCTATCAGTATATTTTTCCTGGGTTATGACAGAAAGCAATAAAGTTGATAGTAGGAGTCCTCCATTAGCACATAGAGGTGCTGTGAGCCGCACGCTGGATGTGTGTAGAATTGAGCCATTAGCCCTGGTGCCCCATATCATTAAAGAGGCTCAAGTTTTTTGGAGGCCTATGCTATACTATGCTTACTTGGGGTCTCCATACAAAGATGCTACAGTTTGCTAAATAAAAAGCCACAAGCATGTGCCCTGTTCGCACCTGAGTCCTAAGTGGTCGTATACACCACACATGTCAGAAGTCACCCTTACTCAAGCTTATCTCATGTGTAAAAGCCAGTGCAACACCTCTACGTCACAAAGCAGCCCCTCGTCCAATCAGAGCTGAAGCTCCTGTGCCGACTGTGCAACCTGCTGCGTTGACTGGCTAATGGCTCAGAGTGGGATCGTCTCAACAGCACAATAAATCCTCTCTGCGAATGACGCCGTCAAAATTTTGCAGCACAACTGCCTATAACTATTTACAATACAGGGCTTTTACAGTAACAACAATTGGGTTTTTCACCACTGACTAAAAATGAATGTTGTCAGTAGTCAGTGTTTTTTTCTCTTTGACCTAGTCTGTTTTTCTGAAACCATTTATCAAAGCCAGCTTTCACAGTTTATTGAAATGTTTTCAGTCAAGGCCTGCAGTGACATGAGTTCCTGGACTGGGGGATTTTGTGGTTGGTGTCAAAACAAGCTTGTTCTCTAGAAAATCATCGACAGTCCTCAAATCCAATGCTTGACTATGCATTCATGCTACACAAAAAGCATGTCCTATTGTAATCATATTTTGTCAGTCCTTGGTAGGAAGTATACCATCACCTTAAAAAACCTCCCCTTTTTCCCTGTCTGACTGGATGGGTATAAACTGGCCAGACACCCATAAGTTCACAAACAAGACATTCAGAAAAGGGAAAAAAAAGATGAGACCTTTGTGAATTATTGACTCCCAATGTGAAGTGACACAGAAATCCGACATGCTCACTAGGGTGTGCAAATAAGTTATCTTGTTGTTCCTTTTTGTGCTATCTGTCTCACGATGTGTATCTTGTCCTGTATTTCTGCACACTGGACCAGATAATCATGTTGTAGATCTCTCAAGTGCTCCGTTTATTCTCTGTAGAGCACTTTCAGATGAAAGGAAGCGGATGGCTCAAGTCTGAACAAAAAAAAGAAATAATTCCTGAGATAACAAACCGCAGTGTTGATCGTCGCTTCCATGACCTGAGCAGTTTCTCTTGTATTATAAAATCATAGAAAACAACTCTGAGTTCTTCAACACTTCAACACTGTAAATATCTTGGAGCGTGAAATATTTCTTATGTTGTTCTTTCAGAGCCCGTACCAAAAGGAATCGCCTTGCTGGGAGACTGGAATGAGGGGATTGGCTGATATCACTTAGAAAATGAGGAGGATTAGGCACGTAATGCCCCAGAGTTATTCAGATATTTCCAACGAAGCTCCTTTACCAATCCGGTGTAACACGAAGAGTAAGACGCACTTCACGTCCCGATCAGGCTACGAACGTGCCTTTTTTCCTCAAACTCGCTGGCCATGATCGATAAACCCGTCACGAGCACCGGAGTTATGGATTTCTGTGAGTGGGATGGAAAATGGCGCAGATAAAGGACTTCATTAAGCACGCTCCTGCTCTGCACTCTTGCTTCTCTCCACATGCACTGCTTTAACCATTCAGTAAAAGCCAAGCTGTTCGGGAAATGAAGAAGGTCTGCTCACTCTGTGCTCCCCTTTGGAATCGGTGCAGAGGGAAAAACAAAAAGCTCACCGTGCATTACAGGGGGAAGGTTAGTGTTGGGATTCCTGACAGGCTAGATTTCTGCACCGGGTTGCCTGTCCGTAGAGTTGAATTACAAAGTGCAAACCCAATCACTGCTGTCTCATACACCGACCCTCCCGTCCTTTCAGTGTTTATTGGCAGCATGGCAAGTCAGCTGTGACTTTCTATTCGTGATCAAAAGAGTGTAAAGTATTCGCTAGTTCTGATACAACAGACAGGTTACCGCTGTTAGGTTATTGCTGCAGCTCACCTCAATTTACTCTTCTTAGCGCTTTTTTTTTTTAGAGACTAGACATCAGCTTTAGATATGTTTGTTGTGAGATAGAGAGAATTGTTGTGATGGGGCAGACTGTGTTCAAAGCTGATATCTTGCTCGATTCCTGGATGTAGCGAAGATAATGTCTCCCCTGCTTCACACTACCGTGGTCTAGAGTACTCCAATGCACTCCGTCTCCGTGTCTCATTAAAATGAGAACATTACATTACATGTCCCTGTACAGTGGCATTTAGAAGTGCTGAGACTATGTGACATTCCTTCTAAAGGTCTTCATTACTCCTCAAATTTTTTATTCAATAATTGGGGGGAAAAAAGTAATTGGGGTAGAAGTGGTACTCAGGTGCAGATCACCCAATAATCCAATTAAGGCTGATATTCTCACATGGAAATGGGAAACATACATATTGTATGTTTTATTTGATGATTTGTGTTTATTTCCACTTTAATTTGCCTTCCTCCTAATTCCTCCATGTTAAGGTGTATATGGTATATGTATGATATACAACCACACCTCACTTAACGACCTACGAATAGGTCGTTAAGTGAATTAGTCAATAAGCGAGGAGCCGCCACTAACCAATATTTCAAGCATACTGTACTGGTAGTGGGTTGTATGTCAACCATCTAAATATTGTTTTAATGTCACCTTTGTACC
>JAOYSI010072435.1:0-21521 GCA_025775065.1 Hiodon alosoides
ATTTAAAATGAGCCCCGCCAAGCTTGGTTATGGGCTCAAAGGTGTGGGTTGTTGGCGTTGTTAAACGGATTCTTGGTTTTTACGGCTAAGTCCCCCCCCCCCCCCCCCCAAAGACCATGCTCACAAAGTCTTGAACAGTAAAGCTCGGTAAAGGTTTGTGGGAAAGACACACGTTTGCGGTTTTGTTCACTCCTGCAGTTTTACAAGTGAAGTGATTCTGGAAGGGAATATTATATTGCTTCATCATCAGCATTGTTTAGCTCCACCACTGAACTATGAAGCTACCTTGAAAGGACTGTGTGCTAAGAGAAAGATTTCTCCTCTTGATAGAGAAATCCTATTCTTCATTACTTTCTTCTTTAGATACAGAACTTCACAATCCTATCATTTTCCGTCAATAGTAAATTCAATCTCTTGAGCCAAGCACTAGTGCTAAAGGCATGTAAGGGGGATGGACTAATCTCATTTAAAGTCGGATAGAACGACGGCAATATATAGAGTTGCTGATTAGAAAACAGATCACAGACTCAGCTGAATGGTAATTGCAAAAATCTTGTTAAAATGCTTAGTACTCATAGAAGCAATAGAAGAAGGAAAGCATTTTTGACCAAATAGATCTTGACTGTGACTTCTCTGCAGGGACAAAAGGGTAGCAAAACTGCCCAGATTCCGAAGTGTTGGTATAAAAAGAGAAGCCCTCTGCTGTTGAGGGGATAATGTTTTCACAGCCTTCACGCGGGTGGGTGGTTTAACATATTTGCACTTTCTGTGTTGGTGTCCCATACTGGGTGTTCCCTGCCTTCTGCCCAATGCCTGCTGGGTTAAGGACTGCACCCCGTAACCCTGAACTTTATAAGTGGTTTCAGAAAATGGATGGACGGATCATACAGAACCATGAAACAAAAAAGAAAATTAATCGTCCGTGGGCCTCAAGGGGAGATTTGCGACAACCACACTCATATTTCGAAAGGAATCAATTATTTTCTGCAATTCTTATTTTCACTGAAGACCAAAGTCAGCTAGCATTGCTTTGTTCCTACCTAATCTAAGAGCAAGCAAGAAGCAAACTAAAATCAATAAATGCCAGAGAGAAATGAAAGGCTAGAAAAAACAATATAATTTGATTGAAACAGTTTCATCCATGCAAAGAGGATCATTGTTGCTTTCCAGGTAGTGCTTTTCTTGCCAATGGTAAAGGAACATTCATAATTTCTGGAAGTTAGCCTGCAAGCAAAGTGTGCAATAGAGTTCAAGTTTCGGTCTCTTATTTTTTGTTCAACAGGAAAATGTATTCAGCCTTTTTACCTTTCACACAGGTATTTAGACCACAGGGTAGGTATGAAAAGTGTTGCAGGTTGGATTATCTCTTAGTTTTTTACCAGCTCTCTCTTTGAATGAATATTTGCGCTGCTGTTAATTAAGCACGATCTTGAACGTAACTGACCAAAAGCATAGCTGCATGCAAAACGTAATGCTTTCTGCATTATAAAAAACAGAACTGCAACAAGTTACTGCTTACGATAATAGCATGAATGAATTCCGCTCAGACAACCACTGTCGCACCCTTTAAGCCTAGGGTCCAGACAACCTTTATACTTTTGGGAATCCTTTGGGGACTTCTGACCTCAGGTGCGAGAAAGGCAGAAATCAAGAAATACAGTGAGAGGTGGGCAGGAGTGAGGTGGAGTGATCCTGGCCTGGGTTTAACTGACTGTGTGACACTATGTATAAAAACATCAATTTTGGGCCAGGAGGTCAAGGTTCACCGCTGGCCTTCCAGATTGATGTGGCTCAGGCCCCACAGTAACCTCCTGTCTTCTCTTTGTCTCATCACGCTCTTTTCTACCACTCCCTGAGCCACTGGAAAAAAGAAAAGGCAAGTCCCTGTCTGACGAGAGACAGCGATGTTTCAGACACACGATCACATGTGTGCTGCAAGGCGATGCACTCCCACTCTCCGGCACGTCAAAGCAGATTACGTCTCACTGATTTGGCGGACACGCTCCAGTGGATGAGCGATCGGGGCTAGGTAACAGAGGAGTTTGCCGCACAGCATGCCAACCATTCTCATTACATTACAGTGAGGGGGAAGACGTTCTGACTCAATTTGATCTTATATGGGATTTTTCCTCGTCTTATAAGTAACATTAGGGACCGAATATTTTGATGTGTGTGACCAGCCTGCAAAAGCAGTCGGCATTCATTCACACCAGGTTTTCATGCACAGAAACAGTCACGATGGTCCTGTTGCATGACTCGTATAAGGGGGATTAATCATATTAATCAGAATATTTTGCTTGGGCCACCCTGGAAATACAACTGAACATTTGTGCGTTTCAGGTCAGATTTCTTCCTGGATGTTCATGCTTCTCCCATGGTTGTGAGAAAAACACAAAAGAAAAAGAAAAAACTATTCTCGTGCAAAGGGAGCTGCACTGATTAATATTTCATCATTTATTATTTATTTAAGTTTTTCAATCTGGATTTTGTGCGGAAATGCTTCTGGGAAACCATATACTTGTTTTGTTTTTTCCCCCGTGGATTTCTTCTTTCAACATATAAGCCCATAGCTGAGCAAATTTTATTACATTTCCTGCGTGAATTTGCCTCTTCTTTAACATTTTTTAGTTATTTCCTTCCTCCCAAAGACAAGGAATCCCTGTTTCCAAACTCTTATCTGTCCAGAACAGCGGACAAGAGCAAGGTCACTCCAAAGGTGAGGGGGTGAGGATGTCAAGCCACATAGCTCCTCTGCAGATACCAGGAGCCTCAACTCTGAGCTGGGAAGGACCCCCCTCTCCTGACTGACTATCAATCATGTGTGAGATCACAACATTCCAGACTCATCTTCAACAACTATCCAGACAGACTGAATATAGCGATACAGTATCATTTAAGACTCCAGAGCTTAAGATAACATGTGTATGAGCAACCTACAGTACTTTTCACTTGTCACTTGTCTTTACAACTTATATCTACATATATATTTCTGAATAAATGTTTGCATTTACAAACTGTGTTGTCTTATTGTTCTAATAAATTTGGCTCTACTGAAAATTAAAAGGCATTAGTTGTGTCTCCCTAGATTCTGAAAAATTATTCATGTTAATTAATTGACTGGTGTCCTGTAATAGGAGGAAACCCTGTAAGGACTCAGACGCCAAGAGTAAATACCCAAGTGCATTACTTTAATGAGAAGAAAAACCCAGAGGTAGACAAAACATCGGTAAACTGAAAATCCAGGACTCGTTAAAAGGGTAAACACAGCTCAAACCGTAATCCACACTAAACTACTCAAAGTTACTAAGGATAACAATCATGACAAATGAGTAACACAAAGGGATAGACATAAACAGGAATATGGAACAAAGTGAACTAGGGACAGGTAGACAAGGCACTAATTACTCAATTAACATGGCGCACGTGGAACAATTAGGAGATAGTGACCTCTGGAGATGGACTGGGGAAATGTCCGTAGAAGGGCATGACATCAGGATTCTAGCCAACATCAGGGCACATTTTTTCATTTTTTGATAATAACCAGACTGTCCGTCCTCTGGTTTGCCAACGTTTTCCGTGAAAACCGTATCAGTTGTGTATTGCGCGATGTCAAAAGTGAACCCCATTGACTTAAACAAGCATTTAATAAGTCTAGATTACCGCACCTGGGAAACTGCTGGAAGTATTGGATGTGACCTGAGAGGAAACCATTGATTTGCCGGAGTCAGTGCTTCTCTCCCAGGGAATGAAAGTCGACACAAGCACCATGAGGAAGGGTATGCAGGAACCCTATCTATATGTGCAGGATGCGGAAGGCTCCATCGAATAGGGCTCTGGGGTTGTTTGTCAAGGAAGGTGTTTATCGGTGTGAGACACCCTCCTGTTCTGTTTGGCATCACAATTAGGCTATGCTGCGCTTGGAATGGAAAGCAAAGCCCCTGCTTTGCCAACAGTGGCTGGTGTGCGGCAGCTCAGACAGTGAGGGATTTGGGTAGAGTGCTGGTCACAGTGCACCCCACCCCCAGTGGTGAATCCAAAAGGGGGAAAGCCCTCAATTTCAAGTCAACATGGGGCACTGGACAACTTTCCATTGTGTGTTGCTCCTGCAAGACTCAGACCGAAACGAGAGGTTCTGAACAGAGAAACGCACGTTTTGATTGATTTATGCTCCATCAGCCTTTTACCACCCGGTTTGATGGAGCCTAATGATCCAGAAAGAAAGACCTAAAGCCTGGGACACACCAACCCCACGATCTGGTGGCTGGCGGCTTAAAGTTTGGATTGGTGTGTTTGAAGTGTTTAAGCTGGTGAGCTTGCATGTTTACGTGAACGATCCGTCAGACGTGACCTGCATGTCATTTTTGCTTCGAATCAAGACCCTGCTAAATAATACAATAGAAGCCGTTCAGCCGCTGGGTCTTCTTTCTTCCTCGCAATTGGTTTTGCTTAGGTTAGAAAAGGGTCTCAGCATGCGCAGGGGCGCGACGCCGCGTTACCGCGGAGGCCCCGTTTGGCAGGGGAGCGGGTCACATCCCCGGCTCTGACTGATCAATAACAGATGCTGTGTGACTCACTGACCAGAGATGGCTCTGCTGGAGGAAGGAACCACCCGCATTCATTTGCCAGCATTGGACTTTTGGCTCAGTGTTATATTTTGATCCACCCCCCCACCCCAGCCCAGCATTAAATGTCAGATATTTTTAGAGTGTGCTGCGTTGGCGTTGGTCGAGATCAACACACTAGTGCGCTTTCTCCTCAAGGCCCGCAGTGTGATATCTCCAAGGTTCTCTTTTATTGCTTATCAATACTGATTCACCTTCGATTTGCACCTTCATTTATTTTTCATGTATACCAAAATAGATTACCAGACAATACTGATGCCGTTGATTCTGTTAATTATTTTACATGGTCTCCATACCTCTTAATGCCAAAGTTTAATATATTTATATATTCTGATTTGTAAAATTGTTTCCAAAAAGTCAATGTGAGGCAGCACTGCGTTTTGAATTCACAACATGTTTTCCGGGATTACATACAGGTCCATATTCAACACATTGATCACAATATTTAACCCATCCGACACTTCTTGTTAGGTTCCATGATATATGTATAATTTAGAAAATTCCTGAAACAGCGAAGATACCTAGTATGTTTGTGTGTGTGCACTGTGTAGGGTGCCTACTGTGTAGGGTGCCTACTGTTTAGGTGTGCGGTTCCGTCCTGCGTTACTCGACCCTCTGAGAATGTGATTCTCCTTGACCGCGTCAGGATTACTTTCTGGCCATCTGTGTGCA
This sequence comes from Hiodon alosoides, assembly GCA_025775065.1. NCBI lineage: Eukaryota > Metazoa > Chordata > Actinopteri > Hiodontiformes > Hiodontidae > Hiodon > Hiodon alosoides. Next base: position 5,295 of record JAOYSI010072435.1, read on the forward strand.
TTATTTATTTATTTTTTTACACAGCCATTCTGTCAGGAGACCGTATATATCTGGGAGGTGAGTTACTTTCCTAGCAAACGCTAATTTTCCCTTGACATTGCAGCGATATTGCAGAAATGTGTTAAGGGAAAGTAATAGAGAAGACTGTGGTTCTTCACGCTCAATGTCCCAACCCCGTCTCATGTTTATTGAAACCAATAAACAACACCTCATGGTTTTCAACGGTACGAGCTCTTCAAATATGCCATTATAATTATAACCGGTTCATAACCAACAGAAATATTCTTAATATAAATATTGTATATCTTTTTTGTGTGGAATTTTATTCTTGTCGTAATTATTTTCATGGCAGCAGCAGTAAGAACTGGTGCCTCATAGGGCCAACTCTGGTTGCGGTCTATGTGGAGTTGTTCTCCACCGTGTTCATTGGGGATTCCTCTTACTTGCCAAAGACTGGACTGGTGATGTGAAAATGGCCCTGTATGAGTAATTCTGTGGCAGGTATCTGCCGGTGGGTCTCCTGTCCAGGGTGTACCCTGTGTCTCCTGGGTCAGATCCTGGTACCCCGTAACCCTGAATTGGATAAGATTGTAGGAATTTGTTTCAGCCACCTTTTGCACACAGTGCAGGAGTGATTTTGGCCCATTTGTCTTAGCAGATGTTCACTCGGTTCGTTACCATTTTGTTCTTGAGCCTCTCAAGCGTTCCATTGGCCATGTGCTCGGGATCGTTGTTCATTGAATTTCCTCTCCAGCTTCAGCGTTTCTAGCTGATGTTGCTTCCAGAGGCAGTTTGGAACTCGGACGGGAGTGCTGCAACCCAGGTCAAACAATTTTTATTGATAAATATATAGTGTATGGTGGAAGACTGTGTGCAAACAAATTTGATGCATAGCAAGTGTGCACAGTGAATTTCTGGAACATTGAGTTGGACAATGTAGGCAGAAGCTGCAGCTGACAAAAACAATGGTTGAAATTTGATGGACACATCTCTGCGAGGTTTCTTATGATCAGTTCTTTCCGATTAAGGCCTTAAGCAGGACCAAGCTTGAACACTTTGTGTCTGTATCCACCTTGTATTGGATAAAATATAATTTTATAAATAAACCAGCATAGAAATCGACCGGCTGTTGTGTGAATGGAATGGAGAAAATTGTTTTGATTTTTGTTGTCTATTAACAAACCAAATGGTCTCTATATGCTCCATAATAAATATACAGTCAGTTATTGTTGTTACACATGTTGTAGCAAGCTAATAGCAGACATCACATTAACATGTTGTTAATTAATGTAATTACAGCACAATAGCTATTTAAAATACTGTTATTAACCATCCAGTAATGGTATTTATAGTTTTTGATAGTTTGATACGTTTATAAGCCTCCTCGCATAAAAACATAATAAAAATTAATAAATGCTAGTAATTATGATGATGATATAGACAAAGAACGCTCTTGTTATCTCTTAATATCCTATTTACTATTAGAATGATTTCTTATAGTTGTCTCCGTTATCTTTTTAAGATGAAAAATATTGTGTATGGTTGAATGTGGGGCCTCTATGGGTTGTTATTACTCCTGAAACCACAGGGAATAACTACTGCTGTCATGGCAACCCCTGTTAATCATGTCTTCTGACCCTGGGGCCATCTTAGTACATCACAGAAAGCGCAGACTAAAGTGGAAGCAATCAGGGTTCTGTGGGCGTCACACCTGATCTAGAAGTTTGTAGGTCGTACCTTAGCATCACATGCACACCACAGGGATTAGGTCATAAATCAATAAATCTGAGACAGAGACACATGCCATCATTAAAATCACGGCTCTTTCACATCCCCACAATGGACATGGGCTGATATTAATTAGGTGGTTCTCAGCTTCCTCACCGTTAGGGATTAATCCGTGGCTTGGCATAAAAAAATATCAAATATAAAAGAGAATGCCTTTGGTTTTAGATATTCCTTCTCTAAACGACTAGTGAGGTGGATGTTTTTTTTGTTTTTTTTTCATGAATTACAAGCATTTTTCTCACAACGACATGACAATCTAATGGTTAGTGTCCAAAATTTTTTCTCCCCTTTAAGCTATAAGAGGCATTATCTTTTTGAAAAAATATGTAATTAACCGATTATCTTTTATATCCTCGATGGATGTAGGCAGACTTTACCACTGACCTCTTTCGCTGTTTTTTGTCAGGGAAAGCACTGCATTCTTCTGATTAGTTCTCTGGCATCCGTATTTGTGAAGAGATGTTTTTTTGTATGTCAGACTCTTTGAGTCTAACTCTTTGTTGTTAGTGTGAATTTCACCTGCTTGCATTCTATTTTTATTAATATAAAAGTCATTTTTTATTTTCATATGATAATACAGTCCATTGGCATCGGAATGATTGTAACAAGCTGGGTGGTGCGACATATATCTCTGCCTCACCACTTTTTGCACTCACTATCAAAACATAGTGCCCAATACTTTCCTTACAATTACCTAACTTGATACATATGTCCTTAAAATTCCTCCAAATTAGTTTTTGCATCCTCTCGATGTCCTGATGTTTATTCACTATGATTTTCCCATGTGTAACATTATTGCTTAGGTGGCGAGCAAATTAGCTAGCAAATTAGCACATAACCTAGGCTTGCTTAAAATTCTCTGAGGTAAATTAGGTAATTAGCATCTGGTGTTCATTATTTAATTTTTTTTGTCTCAGCTAGCTGGTAGAAATGTATGAGAAGAACATGCTTTGATAATAAATAAAGGCCACTGTCGTAGTTTTCAGAAAAAAAAATGTTCATGTGCTTTGTTGCTTTAGTATTTTGATTAAATAGCTAAAAAGATATTTAATTTGGTTTTTTTCTTCCCCAAAGGGAAGATTATCTTTAAGCTTTGTCACATTCATTCTGTTTGTTCCAGTTATGGCAATTAAAAGGTGAAAATCCACACCCTGTCTCCGTCTCTCTGACCACCTCTGGGCTGGGCATGCCTAGGCGTGCTACAGTGGTGCCGAAACCCGGGACTGGTGGAAAGAGAGAGACAGGCTCTGGGGTGATGAATGTTTATATTGCCTGAAGTTTGGGCACGTGCTGGTCGACTGGCCCCATGTAAAAGGGGATGTCGAGTGGGGTTGCTGCTCCCCTCACCGCCCCAGCCAGACAGTGAGGCATCGCTGCAGCGGACTGGAACAGCCTAGCCCACCCACCCAACTCAGGGGGTCCGCAGGAGCTGCCTGCCCACCCACCCAACTCAGGATGCCCGCAGGAGCTGCCTGCCCACCCGCTGAGCCCAGGTGTCCAAAGGAGCTGACTGCTCAGCCGCCCAGCCCTGGATGCCCGCAGGAGCTGCCTGCCCAGCCACCCAATCCAGGGGTCCGTAGGATCTGCCCGCCCAGCCCCCCAGCCCAGGGGACTGTAGCAAGCCTACGCATGCCCGGCCCAGAGGTGGTCCGAGACAGGGACAGAGAATCTTCACTTCAGGGGAAAACAAATTGAACAGCTTATTAGCTTTTAAATCAAAATACCGAAGCAACATAACCCACTCCTCACACAGCCAGACCAAAAGCCCAGACCAAACTGGTCCCCTTTAAATGTTTAAATGCTACAACCAAAATGGTTATGGTAATTCTAACAAGGTTCCCACTCTGGGCTGTCCCTTTTGGTCTTCCTTGGGTGTTTTCCCAGTGCTCCAGGGCATGTCTGCAGGCGGCGTGATATTGGAAGAGTGGAGCAGGCCACTGGAGGCTTTCCACCCCAAACAAAAGACTCAATTGGTTGATCTAAGGAACTGAAAAAAGATTTGGGGAGGTACATACATACAAGGAAAATCTGTGTTTCACTCCTCTGTGAAATCCTTGAAAATCTGGGGAAGAGCAATTGGGAATGGCTCAATGGCCAGGGAAAAGGGTAAGCGCAAAAGGGGAAAACCCAGACATGCTCCTCTAAATAGTGGGAAGTATTCAGAGTGCACAGTGTTGGAGCAAACAGGGGCCTGAGGGGACGTGTATAGGAGCCAGATCCATGACATAAATTTGGCACATCTATCAAAGACAGCAAACAAATAATCCCATTCCACTCTATCAAATGCTGTTCCAGGAGATAACCACCATCTAGCGTATGTTTTAGAAGGGGAACATATCATATTAAGAGGCCTGCAAATGTTAGAAACTGAATGGCATCCTTTAATAAAGCTGGTCTGGTCCTGAGATATTACAGAAGGGAGAACTGGTACCAAGCGGATTAATAAAATCTCCTCTATCGTCAGAATTTGAAAGAGAAATCAGGGGGTTTGACCCACAGTTGGTTGGATCCTCACCCATCTTAAGGAGTAGTGAGATCAAGGCTTGTTGGAGCTTGTGGGAGTCAAGGAACCCTGGGAAAAGTCCATCTTGTCGCATGAGTATTCATAAATGTGATAAACTATCCAAAACTGTTCTTAAATGTAAATTATTCATCAAGCATAGAAATGAGGAGAGGAGTTGGTTGGAGAGAGAACTTAATGGGTTAGTCGCCTGGACCCTGAGCATTACTGCTTTGCAGTAACTTAATAGACTGCGTAGTTTCATCAAGTGTTAGAGAGGCAGATCCAGATTATGACTTCAACTAATGGGATCTCACAGCGTTTAAGAAACTAATCCATGATAGATTTGTCTGGAGGGGACTCAGAAGTGTACAGTTTGATGTAAAATTGAACAGAAGTGCCATTTATAATGAAAGGAGTCATTTTAAGGGTATCTGATGAGTCACAAATTTGAGTTATGAACCACGAAGCAGCTCTTTGCCTCAACTGGTGTTCAAGAAACCTCCCGCCTCATCTCCATCTTCAGCTCTGCCAATGGACACAAGATTTCTTAATTATTATTATTAGAAAATGTATTATGAAGGCAATGGAGTAGGAACAGTGTAATTCAGAAATGGAGCTCAGGAGCTCCTCTGGTTGCAATCCTTGTTGTTGATTAGCATCAGAAGAGGTTTATTAGGAAATTATCAGGCCCCATAAAAAGGACTTCAAGGCTTCAGGGGTCTCCTTTAAAGTGGTGACTAAGACATCATCAGTTTTATTAAACTCCAGAAAGGAGTTGATAGAGTAATCACTGTGATTGTGGACATGGCCTAATATTGGCACCGGTCTAATACTGGTATTGTTGGTGTGATCAGATATAACTGTGCTAAATAATCCACAGATCTAACTAACAAGAGTTTTTTTCATCAAAAAAAAAAAAAATACGTATAAAAAAAACGAATGAGAAAGCAAAGAAAAGAAAATACACTTGCCGCTGGGCACGAGATGCTAAATATAATTATGCTGACATAGTAGTATTCCCCTATCTCATTATTTTGTATAGAGTAACATGTCAGTAATAGGTTTTTTGAGAAAATAAGTAATACAGTAAGTCATTTGAACTTGAGAACAAACCCTAAAATCCTATTTGTATATACATTTTTTCAAAGGTATTTGTGAGCCAAGCCTTAATGTCCTTAAATGAGATGTGTTATCTAGCAAGGTTAGCGCTGATATCAGGTAAAATAAATATTTTCTTGTATTTAAAAAATGCAGCTGCCCACGTTCCCTTGATTATTTAAGAATCAATTGCTTGGTTTTGGAATCAACGCGATGGGAAAAATCATGGCCCTTTGCCGCTATGTGGATTTGGGCCCAGAGAACAATGTGCTCTGTCGGGGTTCTGGCGAGGAACGTAACACAGCTTCGCTGGGAAAAATCGGACCTGCGTTTAACCGGCTGCTGTCCCTCAGAACCCTCGGCTCAATTACAGATCATCGGCTCATGTTCGGTTGTATGGGCGGCACACGTTGTTTCGAGTTTAGGTCACGGTAATCAGATGGCCAGATGCTTGTCAAGGTCCGTCACCGGTACTGATGTCGAAATAGGCCCGGCAGTGGTCGTGGCCAGCGCTTTGCCGACAGAAACAACAGGAGTGTGAGGACCCGCTTGTTCCTGTGTTTGTACATTTATGTTTAGGTTTCCACATTTTTTATTTGTAAAAGCTTTGTACTAAGCACTAAGACAGTACTTGAAATCAGGCTAAAAGGACTAGCATTGTAGTGCAGTTGAAAATTCAGGAGCCGTCTTTGCTCACATCTAACCACCTACATGAGCCAACAGGGAACCACGGAGCTGTTTCTCAGCAAAATATTCGGACTGCAGCAGCTGCCATGATGTAATAGGGAGAGTCCGTTAACTCACAGCAAAACCATTAGATACAAACTGAATGACTTTCTCTGAAGGAGACCTGCGGGCAAACAATCTCCCTCCCCTTCAAGGCAAAGTAAAGTTAAGAAAAGTCTAGTAATGCCATGCATCAGCTACCTGACGGGGAGCGTTATTTTTAGAAGTCAAACAGCAGGAAGCGAAGAGAGGGGGCATGTGTACCTGCCAGAATGAGCTGGGTTGTCAGCACATACCGCGTCGGAACGTGAACAGTGCGCAGCTGAGAGGAGGACATTTTCCAACAGGGACTTCACAGGCTGTCGTGTCTCCACTGGGCAGCGGAAATGATGCCAGGGAGTGGAACAGAAAATTTTACCTTCCAACAAGCAGCCAGCAAGGTTGCCCCGCCAGCCCCTGACGGTTAGTTAAATCCTGGGAGAAAGGTTTCTATTGGGAGGTTATCTGGGGCATCCTTGTTCTTTCGGCGGAGATCTGTGTAGGATGCAGATATCTCTCTGTTCCATGCAATAAACAAATAAACAAACAAACAAACACATTCCTGTGATTTCTGCATGGCTTGAAAAGTCTGAGTTAACGAACCAAAGAAACATGCAGGGCTCTATCTTGGTGATCACAACGCTTTGCCCTAATCCAAGTGCTAAACGCTGACACTGGCGAATGGCCAAGTTGATGTTGAAACCAGCACCAATGGGATGGTCAATCCCTGTCTTATTCATGAATACCCTTTTTGAGTGCTTTGCCAGATTGTTTTTGTTTGTCGTTTGGTTGAGACTGCATACTAAAACAACAGAGAACACGTAACTGCAGCACATGGAACAGAGGATTTTCAGTTAATCACAGGAGGGATGTTTATCTAAAATGCTGTGTTCATTAACAAACTTATATATTATACGTTAACGTGTTGAACGTGTAGATCAATTTGTTTTAAATCCCCTATAAAATGCATCAAGATTTCAGATTGTAACACAACAGTGAAAAAATCCGTGAGGGTGAATAATTTCTACAGGCACTGTTCTGCACAAATAATACCATACGTTCAGGGGAGGAGGAGTTCGTTCTTTGCGCGTGTCTGTGCCCTTGCGGATTCCCAGTGGACACAACATCGGACACAATATCTTTCACACGCATTATCTGCCACTCTGTTCTGTTTGTCCCCAGGCTCAATAGGGCTAGACAAGCTTCAGAGGTTAGCTCCAAAGATGACTTTTTTCACAGTTATTTCCATCAAACTAGTTTCCTGCCTAATTTATGAGCACAAATCTCCAGACAGTGGGGTAAAGGAATGCCTGGGAGACATTAGAGACACTAATTAAGACAGTAAGCAAACGAAGAGCTATTCTTTCCCTTGCATGGCAGAGGTGGCACAAAGGTAAATTTTGCCTAGCAAATTTTGATAGCTTTCTTTCTCCAATATGATTGTTCTCCACGACCTGCCACTGTTGTCAGAAATAGAAATAAAAATGCTCTGTGTGGCAGGATCTATAATTCATGAGAAGAATGGGTTTGCTCTTGTGTATTATAAAGTAATATTGCTTTTTATAGCAGTCTCACAGAAACCCGTTCAGCAAATACTACATAAATAATCTCGTGCTGTCATTGATTTATAACAATGTATACAGAAATCCATTACGTGGGGTTTTATTTTAAAAGAACCCTCTCCACATTACGAGTCACGGGACCATACGTCTGGATGCAAACTAGTGCAATGGTGAGGTCTGGATTCCTTGCGCTGGGTCTGACATCAAAGGCACAAACAAAGTATTATGTTGCGGAAAATCCAGGCATGGAAAAATGCCTCTTGCCTCTTTGTCCTGGCAAAAGCATTGCTTATAATTTCTAGATGTATCAGATCACATGAAACCCTAATTCGTTTTTTTTTTTTAAGTCTGTTGATTTTTGTTTCTGTGTTTTTTGTTCAGGTACAGTCCAGGACTGTTCTTTACCCACTGGAAGGTGCTGCGAGGGATCCTCGCATTTCCTCTTTTAGATGTTATGTTAACTAAATATAATAATGTATCACTCCGTTTTCATTTTCATTTTCACTCGGTAGCTTCAAATCATGTCTTTGCTGACACAATGCCATTTCCAGTTCAGTTGTAAAAAAACATCGTCTTCTGATTGCAGCTTTCCAATCCATATGATCTTCAATTACATTTTGTCGTGATCCATGGACTGTGTATCATCACAATTCATGAATTTACAGAACTGAAAATTCAGTTCCTAGTGCCAGATATGGTGAAATAGTCGACAGACCCTTCGACGCCAGAGTGATCTGCAAGCGTAATGATTTAAGCAGCCCATGCCTGGCAAATATTTAATGAATTTAAACAGCCCACTTAAATGTACAGATTTCTACTGAAGGATGAGGCTTCTGTGATTTATAGAATTAGTCCCCTGCGACTGAGACTGGTTTGGCAGCATGTAACTCCAGTGGTCTTGGTTATGAATACGTCAAGAATGCTTTCATAAGGAAGCACAGCGGCCATCATCTAGCAGAAATATTGTGCACCTACAATATACCCTGCTGCCAAATAGGGAATGGTGATCACGCTCAAGGTTAATTTTTGCAAATCTTGTTCTGGCACTTGCAATAATCCTAGAAATCATTGTTTCCTTTGCATTGTATACTGGCACTCCCCCTTCTTCCCCCTCCATTAAACCCCTTAAACAGTATCTCTATCTCGTCCTTTAACCAGTTACTGGTACTGAGGGCAAGGACAACCGAGTAACATATAGGTTAAGCACGTTGGACTGTCAAGCGGACCCAAGCATGTTTTCAAAAGCCAGAATCATCTCAGTAAATATTAATTCCTTGGGTGTGTTAATGGGTAAAGCCTTACTTCTGAAGCATTAAACCCCTCTGTTAAGCAACTAAAGAAGAAGAGTGATGACTGACTTCTGTGTCATTGTGTCTGAAAGAGGCTGGCGGGTGGCTGGTGCAAAGCGCTCTCCCATTTCTGCAAGCCAAGCCTTTGCTATTTTTACTGAAAGTGCTGCAAGTTAAAAAGAAACGTCTGCAGGGGAGCTATTTTTAGCGCTTGGCCTTTGCCTCCGTTTTTTTCTTTGAACAATGCGGACCTCGGCAGCCTGCCGCGACAAGGCTTCCTCCTGCGATCCCAACCCTGCATCGATCTGCCTTTTATCTGCATTTAAAGTGTGACTAGAAACTCCCTCTTCGCTACGTTCTATTTTAAGGATCTGTACTGCTTTGATTAGGCGAGCTGGCATTGCTTAGAATGCATGCCGGCTTCACGTTTAAATAGATCCCTATACGAAAATCCATTCACACAGGCAGTGATGTATAGCCTTCCCTGGCATTGCAGTGCTAATGCAGGGAACAATCCTCAGAACCTCCTTCTGGAGGAAGGGACAGCTGTGCGGCTGCATGGAGAGAGAACTTACACAGTAGGGCGTGTACAGCCTGACAAATACAGCCTTTCTGGTGCAAAGGACTGCCCAAACATGCTCACTCACTCTCAGTCTGAATGCAGAGAGCAGCCTCACGCGACACACCTCCATATCACATGTGGCACTAAATAATCTAGACATCCTGGTTAAAAGGACACCCAAGCGCAAAGAGTTTGCCCTTGACTGGTGTGTGCTGGATCAGTGAGACCATGTGATATCTTTGGCCTTCCCTCATTTTTGGCCCCAAATGACATGACGTGGATGGCAATTCTCTAAATTCTTCTTTAAGAAGAATGTTTGGGCCAACATACTGCATTTTTGTATTTACGTAAACAACGGAAAATAAAAATGTTTTCCTATTGTGGGAAGTTAAAATACCGGTCACGATTCTGGTCTTCCGAGGTAAAGGCAGTCACAGCATCCTCAAGTGACCCGGGCCTCATGTAGAGGCTTTTTGTAGAGGATTTTGGTTTTGGTAATACTTGCTTGTTAGTTCAATTGTGAAATTTCAATTTCAAGAGCAAACCATAAACTAGCTGTTAACTGTAACTTCTTGCATAAAGATAAAATGGCATAAACTAGGCTTCTTGTTTTTTCTCTCTGCTATTTATGCTACCAATTAGACTGTGTAGTCATCTTTGGTTCTGTTTACAAAAGCCCCGCACTCTTGATAGAGCTTTTTTTAGCCTGGCGTTGTGCAGTATTACTGAAGAGAATGTAATTAAAATATGTGAAAAAAGATTTGTGGCCAAAGCCACAGAATCCTGGTGCTAACGACACCCCTGCTTGTCAAATTCAACCAGGTATGGAGTGCCACCATGTTGGTTCTTCGGTCCTCTTCAGCCTGTATGTGTGACACACGATGACATCTAGCTTTCTTTTTTTATTTATTCTAGGAACACTAAAATGATCCTAAGCCCAAAAAATCTCTGCAACACCATGACTAACTTAATTCTGAATGTATATGGCAATTTAGAGCCTACCAACTTACTTATCAAAATTCTCCCATGTAAGTACCATATTAAAATGTTTTGAGAACAGCATTCTTTCATCTTAAAAAACTATGATAAAATCAGGCATTTTCTCAAAATGACTTAAAAAAAACATATCCATGCTTTCATCGCCTCTAGTCTGGACTATTGTAATACCCCTTTCCCAGGAAACCCCCTCACTATAACTAAACCTACACAACATGAGAAAAACTTCTGCTAGGATCTGTCAGAGAAACAGGCCCCTTCCTAACCATTGGAGAGCACCCGGAGCGAACTGGAGGAGCAACAGACCCCATTGTGACCTTCACATCCAATAGATAACAAACGCTGCAGATCAAAGAAGGGCAATCCCCCAGTCAAACGAGAGCCTGATCATTTAAGGCTGACAAAGACTGAGACTGCAGCAGTAGACAAATTCACCATGACACCATGATGCTGACAAAATAGACCATGCAGGAGTCGGCATTGACCATCTAAAGCTGCAAGCGTTGACAAGCATTACAGCTAAAGGCGTAACCAAGGGGACCCATGCGCGTCACAGAAATAATGAAGCAACATCTTATCCAAAGCATTGTGGATACCACAGGAAACCGCTGGAACAGATGGACTGATGGAAACATTGCCAATAACCAAACTGTCAAAAAAAGTGGAACTGAGTCAAACACACTGAGAGAAAAGGGACCTGTGCCGAGCTCTCCGTGAAAGAGGAGTGATGTTTGTGAGATGTGGACCTGCCAACTAACCAAACATATTAATGCTTGTGGGTTGTAGAAGGGTCACAGAAAATTCCGAAACATCTATGGATTTGACTAAAAGGTCCATGTTTTATCAGATACAGATTTGTTTATATAAACTGCTGTAGTGCAAGGTTATGTAGGTTCGAAAGAGAGCAAATGTGCAAATGAGCATTGTGTTTTCTGTATTAAGGTCAGGCATTTAACCTATTGGTACTTTTTGTACCGTTGAGGAATTATTATTTTGTCTTCAAAAAGTTTATTACTGGAAGTAATTGAATTATCTTTTGTTTCTTGATAATTTGTTCTAATATACTGTTGTCTTTGTTAAATAACTTTAGCACCCATTTTTTAGAGGCCAGTTGTCACTTAATTAGTCATAGAAGATTGTCACTGACTAATGTTGTCATTAAATCAGTGCTATTAAATAAATTGTGCACATGATTAGTGTTAAGAACTAGCTATCTTGACTAGAGGGAATCTGCTCCATATGAAGGAGTCACAGAAATGGTTGAGACTCGATTGAATATAACATTAAATGTATTTTTGCTCGTTGTTATAGGTTTGCTTAGTCAGCAGAGCAGTCGGTTGCCAATCCCAAAAAAAGGCCCTTAGTCCAAGTAACTTTCATCCCTTCGATAAAATGGACTGTTGAGCAACACTAGAGAATAAAGTTTAGCAAAGATCTATGAGGAACTGAGGCATTGTAGCTTTGATCTGGTCCAAGGCCATGTGGAACTGTAAGTCTTCTTTTTTTCAGATCATTACTGAAGTTAAAAATGCGTCCACATCGCACCAGTCTTAGCATCACTCGACTGGTAATATTTAAACACTGTGCTGACTTCAAGCAGTTCTCACCTCAATCTTAGAATTTTAATTCATATTAACATACATCAGTTCGTCCTTAAGATATTTTGGGTGTTGAAATTAAGGTGTTTTTGTTCACATTTTGCTCTAACCCCCCCTCGTTTCTCTGTTTTTGTTCACATTTTGCTCTAACCCCCCTCGTTTCTCTGTTTTTGTTCACATTTTGCTCTAACCCCCCTCGCTTCTCTGTTTTTGTTCACATTTTGCTCTAACCCCCCTCGTTTCTCTGTTTTTGTTCACATTTTGCTTTCTCTCTCTACGTTTTTTCCTCTCAATGACATGGGAGTGAAAAACTGCGACCAAGCCAACAAGGGGTTCACCTCCTGAGAAGGTCTGAACCGCAAGAACGAAGAATTGAGAGTGGGCCGCCACCAGCCATCCAAAAAGTGCTGACGCTGCTGAGCTGTCAACTCATCTGTTTATTGAAGTATTTCATCCAATACTCTTGACTGCCTCTGGCGTCAGAGAATAATTTTCCATTGGTTCTTTTTTCTTTTTTTTTCATTTCCTCTGGTAAGTGCAATCTGTTCAGTACTTTATGAAAATTTAATTGTAAAAATGTGCTGTGACAAATCAAATTTGATTGATTGATTGATTGATATTAGTTAAATACATAATTGGAATGCAAGAATACAAGTTGGCATACACAAGAAAGTGCCTCTGAGGGACTCTGTCTTTACTGGAACCTCTAAAGCTTGCTAATAAAACATCTAAAAAAATTCAATTCTGCAGCCCTGCTTTATTAAAAATTGCAGGAAATGAGTAGACTTACCTGGAGGGTTGGGTATGCAGAGGATCGAATGGCACCGGAAACAATGTTTGGCCATTACTGCTGCTCTGTCCTTTCGCCACTCAAATCCCTAGAGATGTCTGGCACTGCTGTGGGCGCGAAATGGACACCCATTTGCGCATTGGATGTCGTGTCCTCCAGCTGAAGACGCCGTGGCGGCACCACTTTCCATAAAGCAGCCGTCTACAGAGCATTTTGTTGCTGTTTTTTCTCCCAACCCATTTCCATTCTGCCGTCTGACAGAGATGTGACACGTTGTGGATTTAGTGGAAGTGGAAAAATCAATTCAGTTGTATTAGAACCTATTGTACACATTTAATGTACATTTTAATTTTATTTTTTTATCACCTCCTTACCTTCACAGGGATGTAAGATTCAAGCATCCTGAGTGGCTCAATCGGTAAAGGCGCTGCAGATGCTGAAGAAAGTAACAGGAAATGAATCAGATTCTGTTCAGGCACTCAGATTGTATATCACAGAGCTCACAGCCATAGGCACTAGTGCACGGTTAAACTGGCATTGGCCCCAGAACTTTTCAAGATGACGTGAGCAATATATTGTCCTACTCCACCAGTTTTTTTGCCCACAATGAAAGACCAATTTAATTTCATTCCCAATAATGGCATTTTGACTAGACACATCCCTCAGATTTTTGTTTAAACATCCTGCTAATGTATTTACCACTTAACCACTGCATACATTATTTGCAATTACTTTCTTGGATGGATCACCCTTGTTTTTCTTTGTTTTCTTTTCCTGTTTTATATGCTCCATTCAAACTTAGGCTAGAGATTGAAAAGTTGTTGTTTTTATTAAGTTAGGTATCAATTGCTCATATGTTATGTAAGCCACTTAGTTCATAACACTTTTTGATTCAATAAACAATGTTTAACGTGGTAGCGATTGCTAACTAGCTTTCTTTTACTAGAAAGTTTTTGCCGGCAAGCATCCTACACTTGATGAGAATTATCTGAAGTACAGATAATAAACAGATACTGGCAGGAGCAGATGCCAATGCGTAATGCCAACAGTAAAGTTTGGTGGAGGAGGAATAATGGTCTGGGGCTGCTTTTCAAATAGGCTAGGCCCCTCAGCTCCAGTGAAGGGAAATCTCAACGCTACACCATGCAATGACATTCTAGATGATTCTGAGCTTCCAACTTCCGACAATGCCCCCATGCATACAGAAATGGATTGTTGGGATTGGTGAGGAAGGACTGACTGAGCCCTGACTTCAACCCAAACATCAGTGCCTGACCTCACTAAGGCTCTTGTGGCTGAATGGAAGCAATTTACTATAGCAATCTTCCAACATCTATTGGAAAGCCTTCCCAGAGGAGTAAAGGCTGTTACAGCAGCAAAAAGGGGGCCAAATATATATTAATGCCTGTAATTTTGTAATGAGATATTTAACGAACAGACATCCACAAACGATTGGCTATGTTGTGTATTTGTAGATATACGCAAATCGGAAAAACAAATCGGAAGGCTAACTCGTTACTATGCCACTTTTATTACATCGCTATTGTTCACAACTGAAAAGGTCTGAGGTTTCCCAAAGGCATGTGTTTAATCATCGACACAGCTTTTCCATTTATAAAACTGGAGATTTTATTGCTCATTTTTACAACTAGAGATGCTATTGCTTATTTATTATTTCATTGAAGGTTTTGGAATCGGTGGACATCTGCAGACAAAAGTTCCGAAACTACGTCTCCATGCTGGTCCTCGATCAATTATTTCTCCATGTTTTAAAGCATACCACAAGTTCTTTTTTTATTTCTGCAAGGCCTGTCAAGAGAATTTGTCTTCCTTTTTCTGGTCTCTGCATCAGCAGTGCCCCAGGCGTGCATACACAGATGCCAGAGGTTTCGAGTTTGCCATGGTGAACCGTTCTCTATTCTCCTAAATGATCATATGAGAATTTATATTTTCAATCCAAATACTGCAGTGATTTCTCTCTCGTTATATTAAAGTTGGAATTTAAAAATGTTCTTCTCCTTCTCCGTGCATTCATCCTGTTTGATACTTCAGTGCTTTGTCTTCAGTACAAGCTGCCAGGACAGTGAATCTTGTTACTAGCAGCGCGTTTCTTTTTTTATTCCTCGTGATTGTTTTATTTTTCTGTGGCAAACACTTAAAATATAATTCCGTTGCAGCTGTCATATCACACTGTGTTGTTGCCAGTCTAGAAAGTAAAAAGGGTGCCTCACATTTCGCTGCTAGAGCTATTGGCTGAGGGTGAATCGAGGTGAGACATCACGTACATCCGCAGCTCTCACAGTTTGCCCTCACTTTTTGTTTTCTGTCAACTTCTAGCTCTTGTCAATTATCCAATTAAAATCCCAAAGACTCATATGCACTGTTTTGTTCACCTCCGTTTTCATTGGCCCAGCACCTCCCCACTTGGTTTTCTGTTTTCTATTTAAACCCTGCACTTCTCTTCAGTTGGGGAGAGTTCTTGTTTTTCTGTTTTGTTTTATAAAGTTCTGGTTTTACAGTTTGGTTAAAACTTAGTTAATTAAAATCATGTTTGTTATTTGAAGCTGCGCTTGGGTTCGTTTTTGCTGTGGTGCATCCGCACCACGTGACAGCAGCCCTATGCCTGTCAAACAGTCACAACTTCCGCTATCTGTTTTCGCCATCTACTGATCAGCCCCTGCCCCCGTGCTCTCATGAACAGGATTGAAACCCTTGGTCTGCCTTTCAATGCACTTGAAAAAGAGCATCTCTCTGTGGATCGATCACTCCATAAATACAGTCTTACCTTTAACCTCTTTGCTAAGAAAGGAGACTGTGGCAGACAAAGGATTTCTCCAAAGATGTTTTGGTAAGGTTGATAGAAAAACAATTAATTCGATTTTTTTTGCCAGTTTATGTGTTTTTATTGACAGTATCTCAGTATATAGTAACCATTTTGTGCAAATCCCATTTATTTAAAAGGCCAAACTATATTTTAGAGAAGAGCATAGTTCCTGGTCCTGCAAACAGTGAGCGCTGTATTCATTTGTGTTTCATTTAACAGGGAACACTTCCAAGAAATCCCTTGTTACACTTCCAAGAAAAGCAGAGTTATATCCGGGAAGAAAGTTTTGTTAATTTACAGAATTGATTGATGAACGCTCGATGAGGAACAATAGGCGGGGGGGGGGGGCCGGGCGGGCGCGGGGGGGGGGGGGGGGGGGGGGGGGGGGGGGGGCGGCGGGGGGGGGGGGGGGCGGGGGGGGGGGGGGGGGGGGGGGGGGGGGGGGGGGGGGG
>JAOYSI010072436.1:0-12100 GCA_025775065.1 Hiodon alosoides
AGAGTGTCAGGGATATGGGCACTGAGACCAGCCCGCACAAAGAGTGTCAGGGATACGAGCACTGAGACCAGCCCGCACAAAGAGTGTCAGGGATATGAGCACTGAGACCAGCCTGCACAAAGAGTGTCAGGGATACGGGCACTGAGACCAGCCAGGCATAAAGAGTGTCAGGGAAACGGGCACTGAGACCAGCCAGGCATAAAGAGTGTCAGGGATATGGGCACTGAGACCACCCAGGCACAAAGAGTGTCAGGGATACGGGCACTGAGACCAGCCCGCACAAAGAGTGTCAGGGATATGAGCACTGAGACCAGCCCGCACAAAGAGTGTCAGGGTATACGAGCACTGAGACCAGCCCGCACAAAGAGTGTCAGGGATATTGGCACTGAGACCAGCCAGGCACAAAGAGTGTCAGGGAAACGGGCACTGATACCAGCCAGGCATAAAGAGTGGCAGGGAAACAGGCACTGATACCAGCCAGGCATAAAGAGTGTCAGGGAAACGGGCACTGATACCAGCCCTGCACAAAGAGTGTCAGGGAAACGGGCACTGATACCAGCCCTGCATAAAGAATGTATTTTTATTCCTTAGTATTGTATTTAGTGAGCTATATTGATGGATGAACTAGATTAACAAAGTGGTCTTTGGGATTGGGTTAATTTGTTAAATTAAACTAGTGTTGGGGTAAAACATTTAAAGGCCCACCTGGTAGTATAGACAGCTGTCCGGGGGACGAGGGGCGTTCAGCTCCAGGTTCCAGAGCGGGTTGGGACCACTCCAGGTCCCGGTGCCCGTTGAGCAAAACAGCTCCAGGTTCCAAGCCCGGTTCATTGTGGTCGAGGTCCAGGTGTCCGGTCAGCAGGTCCTCCACTGCAGGACTAAGTCGGGGCCTCTGACCCTCACTGACCTCCCCAGTGCTGCACTCGTCCTTCCACAATCCCTGGCAAACACACCATCCACATCCACAACCGGCTCGACTGACAAGGACAACGCGGTTCCCTTCCTGAGATCACCCAAGACCCTTCTCCAGTTCCTCTCTCAGCCTCAGAGCTGACGCTGGTTCTGTCATGCAGACGGGATGTCACTTTTTTTCACATATCGGTGTAACAAACACCCAGGAAACAAACACTAAAAATAGGGAGAGGTGATCTTTCACCAGACATCTGCAGACCTAAAATCGGGCTTATAGAGTAAATACCAATGCTGTGTCGGAATAACATCTCTGCTCAGAGAAAGCTGATGCTAATTTTAGCTTAAAATTCCATTAAGCAAATTACCCTTCACATAACATTTCCTTTTTTTTCTTTTTCTGACGACCTCTGCAGACAAAATATGGTATTGCAACCAAAAAAAATCTACGTCCCTATCAACACCTAAATATGCTCTAAATCCTACCAGTTCCTTGTGAAGGATGGAACGATGTACCTCAGAGTGGAGTGGCACCTCCTGGGAGGCCATCTTGGCCAGCAGAGAGAGGACGGGGTCGTGATGGTGCAGGAGGTGGGGCCTCCTAACCACCTGCCCCTCGCTGGGGGGGTCATAATCCTGGAGAAAGTAACACGGTAAGCTACGTCACTTGGGCTGGACCGCATTGGGTTCACCCTGCAGGTCAACACTGCGTCTGGTGTGGCCCAATCAAGAATCGACTACTGTGGATTTCAGTGGGTAAAGTCAGGTTTGGAGGCCATGTTGCATACGCACATTCAGCTCCGGAAATCGTAATGAAAGTTATTGACACGAAGACAGCACGGAGTTATAACACAGAAGTACAGTGTTTGAAAAGCTGCAGTGCTATCTGATGCATCCGCCGGGTTTTTAGGGAAAGGAAACCGGGGGCCGGGGCTCACCATCTCCTGGACCCCGTGAAGTGAACTGGAGAGGCTGCCGCTCAGATTGGGGAAAATAAGACCTTCATCCGTCAACACTGCGGAAAGAGACAGACACTGAGGACACGAGCCGTGCACGGACCTCGGACTAACAGCCTGCAGCACCGACCTTCAAGCAAACAAGCAAACCACCCGTAGCGTAGTCGGGGGCAACCTGCCGCAGACCGTGAGCACCGCAGCTGTCGGCGCAGGGCGGCGCAGGACAACCAGGTCGGGTTTTTACAGGCATCTGGGGGGTTACCTCTCACAGCCGCCATCTGGCCATAGCTCAGTAACAGCTCCCCCTCCGATATGTGCCGCCCAGCCGCGCCCGTCTCGGTGACGGACGGACCAGAGCTGCTGTCCTCGGTGGAGGGAGTTAGGGGTGGAGGCGGTGTCTCGTGCAAAGGGGGAGGTGCCGGGGACCGTGTGGGCGGGTTCAAGGGTCCGGGAGGTGCAGGTGGGGAGGGGGTGATAAGGCTTACAGGCTCCTCCTCCCTGGCCACTGACATCTCCCTGTGAGGGGTGAACAGACATGAGAGTAAGGTATATTGCCATGGCGGAAAGATAATCAAAGTCCAGCCCACATATTACAGTAGTATTCTGTAAGAGCAACACACAGAGCAACACTTCAACAACTTAATAGTAACTGTTTTACTAATGATTTGTTCAGCTCTAAAACAACTTCAGTTCTAATCAGTAACAGTAGGTGGTGCTGTGGTATAACAATTGTATATTCCAGTCTACTATTTCCTTCTGTTTAGCAGGGTACTTATGCCTACAAGATCAAATACTAATACCAAAAAAAACTTCCACAGGTCAAAGATAAACACATAATACATACAATACCTGAATTAAATAAAACATATTATTATACCTCAAATTTTTCATTTATAGTTCCATATTTTACATTTAAACACACAATAAATAAAACAAAGCCTAAACTGCTATGTGTGCCAGCACTGCGAGGGCATTGATTTTATTACAGTCCCAAACACCGCCACAAGCCACCGATGACGGGACTCACTCCGGCCTGTGCTGCTGTGGTGCCTCACTGCCGCAGTGTTGGGTATCCTCCTCTAGGGGGAGCGCTGCACCTTCCCAGGGGTGTCCGTGCCCGGGAAGTGGCCCGGGGCTCCCAGGGGGAGTGGGCGTGGCAACGCGAGGCGGTGACGCGACGGGAGTGGCGGTGGGCGTAACCATTGGACTCCGCTCTGGTTCTGAGGTCAGAGACGAACGAGTTGGGTGTTAGGCTATGAGGATATCAGTCCGTTGATGGAGAAATACGGACAAACGACTGTACACAGCTCACTGTGACACACTGATCAGAGCACACTGTACACGCCGCTGAACTGAAGCGCCAACCTGGTGCCGCGTGACAGGGACCTTCCGAAAGCGGCTCCGCTGGATACTCTCGTTCCGAGACCGCCGGGGTGCCCAGTGGAGACGTCGGTCCGCCCGAGGGTGGGGGGGTCTCCCTGGGGCTGGGCCCGGGTGTGGGTAAGGGTGTGGGTACCAACGGCTCCTTCAAAAACGACAAACAGAAAACGACTGAACTGAAAAACTGAAGAAAAAAAACGTTGCTTAAATCAATCAACTATCAAAGGACTTCAGTTGCTTAATGTTAGACATCAATCACATCAATTATATAACATGGCGTTCCCCGTACCATTAAACAACAGGGACCAGCCGACCGCTACTGTAATATACACCAGACCCTCGCATTAAACTATAGTATTTGTGCTCCTGGAGCGTCATTCGATACCGCGGGCATGCGTTGCTTTCCGCTGCCTTAACGAGGGGTAACTATTTTTCGCTCGCAAACGCGGACGGTCTCTGGAGCACGCATTCTGTCAAGGCGGCGACAGTCGAGAGAACGGACCAGAATTCCAAAGAGATACTCTGAGCCAAGCCCCGCCGTACTGCCTGAGGATATTTTTCTTGTTCTGATGACCATGTTCTACCTCATTAATAACTTGAAATATAACCATAAATTCAATTTAACCGTTAACGCTCAGCTAACGTTAGTGATATTAGCCTGTTGAGGGTTATCAATTCCATTCCTGAATGCGTCAATAGACAGCTAGCCAAATGCAAGCTAGTAAATTTACCTATTGATCGCTGTCTAGCGTTAAATTACAGTTATTTGTTTGCCAATCATCTGATCGCTAGATAAGGTTTTTGCAGATTAATGTCATTTAATGTTATGTGTTTTCTTGGTAAGATGACTACATGGCAGCCTGAAGATGCCTCTCCATGAATGGGAAACCTGTTAAAATCTCAATAAGAAATCATTATTATAATTATAACAAAACGCTTGTCTGATCACCGGCCTGACGGTCTAGGACAAACAGACTCTACCTCCAGAACAGGGACGTCCCCGCGGACACTGCTGGCTGTGGCCGGCCTCTGCCCCTCCCTTTGGCCCAGTGCGAGGGCCACGATCTCCGTCAGGGTGTCGTTCACGTAGCGACGGATGAGGTTCGAGTCCACCGGGACCCCCGCGTCCACAAACAGCTGCAGGCCTTCCCCCCCTGCCGCCTCCACTGCATGGAGACCACAGAGAAATGCCCTGAATCCCCCGACAACAGGCCACTCGCCCCCCCCCACCCAAGAACAAGCCACGGAGAAATGCCCTGAACACCCCCAACAACAGGCCACCCTTACCCCAACCACCCCCACCCGAGAACAAGCCACAGAGAAATGCCTCCAAGCCCCGCGACAATAAGCCAACTAATTTTTTCCGTCAATTTGGCACACTGCGGTCGCGTGGCTCTTCAAGTGTTAATATATTACTTCTACAAGGAAATTATGTTTTGAGAAACTTGACACATGGTTGAATTTTTTTGTCTGAAGTCTTTTGTTTATGCGCAAGAACTCCTCAGCGCACTGGTTTTAGTGTTCACGAGATCTCTATCTCACACACAAAGAATTATGTACCATAGTAAACTCTGAACAAAAAGCTTCCTTTCGTCCAAAGCCTAATAATGTTCAGCTC
Organism: Hiodon alosoides; assembly: GCA_025775065.1. Taxonomy (NCBI): domain Eukaryota; kingdom Metazoa; phylum Chordata; class Actinopteri; order Hiodontiformes; family Hiodontidae; genus Hiodon; species Hiodon alosoides. The sequence goes on from JAOYSI010072436.1 coordinate 4,864, forward strand.
AACAGTAAAAAGAAGTCACTTTGCAGAGCGCTTCGGCACGCTCTGTTTGAAAAGAGCAGACACCAACGACGTCTTTGCTGCCTTATCTTCAGATTTGCTACGCCACTGATCTCGGCGCCGAAAGAAAGTGAAAATTAATGGCCTGGAAAGTTTGCTCTGCATCTTCTTTTCGGTGCTACACGCTGCAAACGAAATTGAAATCTCTGACAAAAAAAAAGACAATAAGGAAGGAATTGAGAACAAGCAATTAGATTTTAATGGGGGAATTGGCATCCTGAACCACTGGCTTGAATTTGACATAATTGTCCATGCGCTCACTGAAAACCACAGAGCAGAGGTTGAGCCGAGACACTGATTGGTCCGCAGCCACAGAGCAGAGGTTGAGCAGAGACACTGATTGGTCCGCAGCCACAGAGCAGAGGTTGAGCAGAGACACTGATTGGTCCGCAGCCACAGAGCAGAGGTTGAGCAGAGACACTGATTGGTCCACAGCCACAGAGTACAGGTTGAGCAGAGACACTGATTGGTCCGCAGCCACAGAGCAGAGGTTGAGGAGAGGCACTGATTGGTCCGCAGCATGACAAGTCAATCGCGGTTGTAGCCAGCAGCGTTTTTTTCTTCCTCAACGAGTTATTCCCTCAGCGTTTAAATTTTTTTTTTGTTTGGTTTACTTGGCAACAATACCTGGAGTGCAGTGGCAAATATTTTACATATCAGAGATGTGTTTTAATAACAACATCGGCCACATTTAGCACTAGCTAAAGCGCTGCTTAGGAATTAATGCTGTTATGACTGTCCGATGGGATTATGAGTTTCTTCCCGTTAGCCTGAATAGCGCTGTGTTTATGTCATAGTAGACTTCCTCTACGACATGGAGATGGTTTCCTGGCAGCAGCAAATGGGGCCAGCGGTGCGCCCACTCACCAATGTCAGAGGTGGAGACAGCGCCATGCACTCGCTCGGGTTCGAGATCCAGGCTCCTCTTAATGAGGGTGCGCTAGCCCTCGACATGCCCCCTCACCAATGTCAGAGTTGGAGACAGAGCCCTGCTATCGCTCGGGTTTCGAGATCCAGGCCTTGGCGTGCCCACTCACCAATGTCAGAGTTGGAGACAGAGCCCTGCTCTCGCTCGGGTTCGAGATCCAGGCCTCGGCGTGCCCACTCACCAATGTCAGAGTTGGAGACAGAACCCTGCTCTCGCTCGGGTTCGAGATCCAGGCCTCGGCGTGCCCACTCACCAATGTCAGAGGTGGAGACAGAGCTGTCCTCTCCCTCGGGTTCCAGCTCAGCCTGAACGGTCCAGGGATGCCTCTCTGTGATCATCCTGGCCACCAGCTGCTGCTCCACCCTACAGAAATACAACGGTATATTAAAATAAAAAACCGTCTCATCCCATTCGCCGTACAGATTATCGGGCCTATAAAGGTTTTGTACCGGGGAAAGGCAATTCGGTTCCGTTTATAGAGTGCTAGGAAGAGTAAGAATTTTCAGCAGCGGCTCAGTCAGATTATTCTGACCTACTAATCCAATCAAGGGCTTGAATGAGGATACAACCACTGGCAAGTCCAGGGTTGCGGGGCCGGAGTCCGGCTGTCTTTACCGGACAGAGCTACAGCACCAGTATAGTGAATCTATCCCTACCAAGCAGCTACGTCTGCAGGGCACAGTGTAAAGACGTTACGTCATTGGTGACCCTTACAAGTGCTGTCGAGCTCCAGCACAGCCGCTGCAGTCCACACGCTCAGCGGTACCAGCTCACCAGACCCAAATGTGGCACAACGTTCATCGACGGCAGTGACGGCTGACAGCAGAAGGGAAACGGCGGCCTCACCAGTCCACCAGCCGGTTCTCCAGGGCCTCGCTCTCCCGCGCGGCGCTCAGGGTGGGGTCCGCGGTGGGCAAGGGCTCCGAGGGTCGGGGTGGGAAGTCAGGGCCGTGGTACAGGACAGCCGGAGGCTCGGGGAAGCCGCTGAGCTCGATGGCAGACTCTGGACGCCCCTCCTCCGCTTCTGGCTCCTTGCCCAGGAAATAAGCAAAAAAAAAAGGATAAATAAAACAAACACGCGAGGAAAAAGGGCCTTGGAAGAATATTGGGATTTTTGTTGTTTGCAAGAACCTGCACAGCGTTAATGAGGAGTAAAGTGGCTCTGGGCAGGACTGGCAGCAGAGAAGATACCCTTGGGCCCAGCTAAACGGGTACAGTGTCTTCACTGCGACAATAGTGGTTCTGACCGTTAGTTCCCGTCCGACGCCAGAGCACGGCTTTCACAGCAGGTGACGTTCACCCTCCCAGACAGGAAGAATCGCACTGCCCGTCCTTTTCCCCCTCCAGTGAAACCGCACCTGCACCCTCGTGCCACTACCTAGCGCAGCACTCGCTCTGCATACCCTGGGCCCCGGACCAAGCGCGCCGCCATGAGCGGGACTTGTCGTCACCGCAAATTAGATCTCGGGATAGGACGTCCTGTGGGGGAAACAACCCACCGATGGACCTGATGATATTTGCCCGACGCTGTATTATACTTTAATCAGGCGTAACGCACAGCAGGGAGGCCAAGACGAGCGGAAGACTGAACCACCTACATAAGGAGCTGAGGTCAGCGCTGCTTTGGCAGTCCCAAGCAGGCCTTTCCCGCTGATTCTCTGGCAGCTGGAAAAGCGTCAAGCGCTAGGCCGGCCGTAAAAATCGCATTTTTCATGGCTACCTTCCAGAGAGGTAGGATAGGGGGGGGGGGAAACTAAAACACGGGATTTGGCCTGCCAGGATGAGGGATTGCTTGAAGCTTGATTGCTTGTATCACTCCTCCGTGGAATAGATCAGGGTTAGGGAATTTTAAAAGAGGAAAGATGCTTGAACAACATACGGGCTTCTGTCTCGTAGAAGCTCCCTTGTTCTAATGTGGGTCGTTTAATTTATTTATTTATTTATTTATTTATTTTCCCATTCCTGGCAAGGCACTCTGCATTCTCGTGGTTCTAAAACAGCCAAAGGTTTTACTGGGCTGGCGGATTGGCCAAGGAAAGAATGCGAGCCCATTTTCGATAATTTAATAACGGGCATAATTACAGAAAATTGCTCCCTGCTATATTCACTCTTTCACAGCTTGAACTTAGTTTGAGGAACTTTTTGCATCGTTGAAGCACTTATCCTGCTTTTAATTGCCACGGAAATCAACAGAAGGAAACCACTTTTCACACACAGCACAATGGATTAAATTGTTGTACTTTTCAACGTGCAAGCAATTATACACAACAATGGTTCAGTAAGAAGATTTCTACCAGGACAGTAAACTGCCCCCCCGCCCCCCTTTCTTGCCCAGTTAAGATTTTACAGGAATCTGTAAAAAAAATAAAATAAACTAGCGTCATTACTCTCGAACACTTATGGTACACCCTACACCCTTTCTGAAACTATTCTAAGCCCATTTATCATACACAGAGAAAATGAGTTGACCGCCGTTATTCAGTAATTGTAGCCAAATTAGCATGCATAAAATAATTATGAATATTAAAACCGAGGGGAACGGGAGGGGTTCGGTCAGCAGGAGAAAGGCTTTGCGAACGCATGCTCGGCCTTATCTGTCAGAGGTGATTTGCCTTGGCTGCTATACAGCTCTGCTTATTTATTCGACTGGGCAGAAAGCAAAGACGTAACGGCAGGGAAAATGCTGCCAACTCTCTGTTCCGGCGGTGGGAGTAGGAGATAAGCGCTCGCTGACTGCCACTCAACCGTCCGCATTCTAGGCAGCCCTGAAAACCAGCGGACCACCCGGAGTCTCACTGGATAGCGGGGCCGGTTCTGTCGTCCGCACACCAGGTACACCTCGCGTTCCAGAGGCGAGGGGCAGCGGTCTCATTCCCAAATTCCTGGGCGACTCGGGAGTCAAACGCAGAACAGCGCACGTCCTCTGAAGGCGCAATCCGCGTTTGCTGTAAGATGGTAAGATTTCACGGCGCCGCCTGCAGCATGTTTGCCAGCACACACACCCTTACATAAAAGCCAGCTCGGCAGAGACCCAGCACCCCCATGGCAAAAAGTTTGCTTTGTCTAAATACTGTAGTTCACTGCAAGGCCAAAAGAGGGCAATGTGGAATAGTAAGTGCTAACATCTTACGTTGTACTACTTATTTATTTAAATACATCAAACACAGAAGCGCCCATATATGACAAGAACGGCTGCTTTTCAATTCTGCTCCAACAATCCAATAAAACGGCAACGACGGCTGTAGTATTTTCATGTTAACCGAGCGTGTGCCCTTGTGAGACCCCATCGTGGCATCAGCCTAATGATTCCACAAGCCCGCACCCCTTAGTGCTGCGGCTCGGGACGGGGGGCTTTCCCTTCGTCTGTGTGACTGACAGGGGGCTGATGTCCCTCGCAGTACCCATTTCGCCTGTCACTAAGCGCCCCGGGCCATGCTGGAGTAACTGTTTCACCAACGCCGTGGTCATGTGACATTTCCGCTGGCCCTTATTGGCTGGACGGGACAGCGACAGAAGGAGAATGTACCTGGCTTATGTCAGCGACGGCCAGGAAGTCTGTTCCAGGGAAGTTGTTTTCCTCATCTTCTGCTGCGGGTGTCCCCTCCATCGCCTGAATGCAGTTGAAGACGGGAAGAGAGATGGAGTTCATAGGGGTAGTGATTCAGAAACTGCTTCCACTGGTGTAAAAGGTGGAAACCAGGGGCCAATGCCTCGATGATGATGTAATGCATACTGACATAACATAAAACATCCAGCGTTGGAGCACAAGATGTCGCGTTGCGGATGAGTGATTTCATTATCATTCAAAATACAAGTGGCAAGATGAGGTCATTTGTAACGGAAACCTGGAAAACCACAGCGATAGGAGATTTTGAATTTAAAATACGGGTTCTGCAAATGGGTTCCAGAGGACAGTTTAAGGAGAGTTACGGAACCGTGAGAAGCAACGTAGTAAATCCTTATTTCGACAGAACTGGGCAGAAAAGTGCACGTAAGAGGACACGTTCTATGAATAGTTCATAAGGGGGAAAGCGGCGGAGCCAGAGGAAGAAAAGAGTTGGATGAGGGAGAGACTGACACGGGCCTCGGGTTCACTGGGGGAGACAGCCCTGCACTGCACTGAGACAGACTCATGACTGAGTGTGCAGTAAACAGCCGGTACACCTGCTCCACACAAAAACAAAAGACAAACCGAGCTGTTCATCGGGTTCTAGAGGAACACGGCATGTCAAAAAGCATGCCTGAAATTCAGAAGACAGTAAAAGTCTCCTCTCATGGAAACGCCTTTATTTAGTTCAATCGATGGCCTATTTAATATAAAAAGCGCAATCAAGCAGTATGTATTTAGTCGCGTTAACTCAGTCACGTTTTTGAACATAAAGCAACCGGAAAATAAAAGGTTTTGACGACCCACTCCTTCAACACTGATAGGAAACCCAATTTTTATACATTGTAGTAATGATGCCTTTCACGGGTTAATACCAACGGCGAATCACGTTTGACAACTTTAAAAACATGGGCTGAATGACCGAACCCCCTTAAACAGCGCAGGGCATTGGCCAGCCTCCGTGCACGTAGCGCATCCAGATTCGGCCGATCTGAATTATTCATCCGCTGATATGTAAAACGCGCTCTCAAACTCAGACACTCAAACGGTTGCAGCCATGAGCCCAAACTTTCATCACCCGAGGCGAGAGACGCGCGTTTGATCCGCTCAACGGCGATGTTCGTCAAGGGAAAGTTGGCCGGTCGGTTTAGCGCGGCGTTTTTAATGCGCACCTTTTGATTCATTACAGGCAATGCACACCCGCCGGCAAAAAAGGGAGATGAGGCGTTAGAATAAACGAGACGATGCTAAGCAGATTATCGCGTTCACGTGGTTTACCCAACGCTGAAAGGGGAAAATAAAAAATAAAAACTGACCACTCTGTCCTCTTGAACTTGAACCCATTATTTTATTCCTACTCCGCCGCTTCTCCCCCGAGTAGCTCCTGTCAGACTCTTTGTGCTACCCTTTCTAAATTTCCATCTTTCTCTGTATTGACCCGACCCCCCTCCCCCGTCGGTGGAATGAACTGCCTGCCAACATATGAGCTGCATGATCTCCAAATAGCTTTCTTCGGCGCTCCCAGGACAACTCTCTTTAAAGAAGCATCCCATCGTCCCCTGCTCTCCATGGTCTTCCCAGAACATGCCCCACAAGTGTGCCCCCCCCGTTCTAAAGTGATGGGAAAATATTGCAGACGTAACAAGGTTACGAAGAGCGAACTTATGGGAACACATTGGGAACTTTGCGGTGCCAAGTGGTATCAGTCGTTAAAGATCAACTAACACTACATTAAACCTTTTGTCCAAAATGACTTGGAAAAACGACAATTTGCATTTTATCCATTTACATCGCTGAACATTTCCTGACGCAATCCAGGTAAAATGCCTGGGTAAAGTAGGATTTGAACCTGCAACCTTCAGGTCACAGGCCCGACACATTTAGCACTACGATGCCCCGTACACAGCGAGTGAAGGGAACCGCGAGAACCCGCGCTGCGGCTGGGCGAGAGGCGCGCTAGCTGTCCGCCGGAGGAGGGGCGGGGTGGTGCAGTGGGCCCGAGGAGAGGGAGGGAGAGGGCGAGGGGAGCCCTCATTAGCATTCTCCTCACAGGACGGGGATCGAGAGGAGGTGAATGGCCTGTGGAGGATTCGGAAGGGTCTGTGAACAGTATAGAGTTTGGGTACAGTACAGTGACACTAGGGTATGGTGGCGTGAGACACATACAGCTGAGCAGAGCGGACTGACTACCCTGTACTACAGAGTGCAGCTCAGTATTCTAAGATCTTGGGGATTCAGAGACAGATGTTGCATATTGGATAAAAAACATTTCTGGCATCCACCTAGGGTGGAGGTTAACCATGAGTTATGAATCCGTCGCCGTGCCTATCCATTAATCTATAGCAGTGCAGGGGCAGTCGCATTCCTTTCATATTGTCGAGTAAAACGGACCCGGTCTGAGACCCACAGCAGGTCCAAAAACCCGCTCCTCCCCTGCTGGAAACCTGGCTGGACCGAGCTTAACCTTCCGGCCCGCTCCTTTCTCATTTCCACTCACGGGACTCAGGTTAACGTCTTGCAGATGGCGAGTCAAACCAGATGAAAACAGAGAGTTGGACACAAGGACCAGCACTGAAGCTTAACAGCAGCAACAGCAGCAGAAGCAGGAAGAGAGAAACGGCCGCTCCCCTTAGGGCCGAGTGCTT
>JAOYSI010072437.1:0-21520 GCA_025775065.1 Hiodon alosoides
GAGAGAGAGAGAGAGAGAGAGAGAGAGAGAAAGCAATTAGTCCCACATTTTTTAAATTTAGAAAGTTATGAACTGGATTACTTTATCAGTCATGCTACCAGGAAGACATTGCCATTGACTGTTCAGGCAGAATTCAAGATAATGATGTAATGATGCAACAATGATAGCTATTAAAAATGTCAGCTCTGCAACACAGTCTATGCAAAATAGCTATTGCATAGTAAGGCGTGTTTCTATGAACTGCAAAATCAGGCTTACAAAGAGACAACAAAAATACCCATTAAGAATGATCTGAAGTTGTATTGTATTGACCCAAAATAATGTGTCATTGAATATTTGGTGACCTACTGTAGGTAGAAGGATAGGAAGAAAGCTGCCCCCTAATAGTTAACCAAACGTTAGTCGATGAGGAAAGTCTTGGTTGACCAAATTTTGATTGCTCGGTTGGTCGCGGAACTTTTTTTTTCTCCATTTTTTAATTTATATTATAAAGTTATTGTGTTGGTGTTACAAGTTCCTAAGTTGTTTGATGTCACTGATGTTACACGTTGTATATTAATAAACTAACAAAATGTTCAGACTGTCTCCGTGCTGGTTTTTCAGAATCATTACCACTTCTGCCGGTGTTGCTGCGGCTCGCTTCGTGAGTTTGCTTGTAAACTTTATATTTTAAAGGCTCATTATTATGGTTTAGTATTTCTCTCTAATGTAGAACAGTGTTAGAATGTTATAAGTAACATTACTATCTCAGTCCTGGAACTCAAATCCTTTTCTGATGCCCCCCAAAATATATATTTATGTAATTAAATTAATATCAGAAAATAGTCGACTAATGGCTTAAAATAATGGCTTCTAGTCGTCTAGGAAAATCTTTAGTCGGGGGGCAGCCCTAGAAATTAAAGAGTAATTACCAAGTACCAATTTCCCTATTTACAGATACAGGTACGTAAAGAAATACTGGCATCTCATTAACATTGTCTTTTTGGGCAAAGAAAGCTTGAAGCTTTAATAATTTCGAAGATTCCGAGCTATTCAAATTCAAGGTGTCATTCATTGAATGCATCCTTCACTAGCTTTGAACTGGCATCACAGCTTGTCTGTATCTTCGAACCAAATACTTTTAAGGCCTACTTTTAGATTTCCTCAAAGTGTGCGTTCAAAAGAATCGTTTTTTTAGCTGCCTTGGTCTATTGTTGTTTACTGCGACAGAAATTTTTCATGCTGCTGACAATAATTTGATGCTTCAGCCTCTCTGTGATTTCACATTTGCATCACAACTTAACATCACACATTAATCTCTTTGATTCTTGTGGGGTTTTTTATCCACATTTTTCCAGTCAGTTACTGCATGTAGGCTGATGTATTTTTGAAATTCTTCTCGACTAATTGAACTCAACTTGTGGCATTTCCAGCGTCTTTGCCTGCTCTTGGTTGATTTTGAGGCTGCATTCAAAATGAAAAAATAAAGTCTTAGGCATGCTTTACTCGCATGTAATGAAAGGAGGAAATCCCCCTGGAGACTCAAATGTAAGATGTAGGGGTAAATGTTTTTGTATATCTCTAGATTGTTCAATTTCCATCGACAAAGTCAACAAGCTTCAAGCTAAGGAATGGTGCCTAGTGATATAATCTTTTGGGTCAGCCGTAAATACGAGATATAAATTCATTTTGAAAGACAGTGCACTGACATAAAAGCCACACTGGAGAGATCAGTAAATATCCTGGCTTTTTGAACAATTGCACAAAAATTACACCATGCCAAATCTGATAGAGACCAATCCAAAAATTCTAACAGCCATGGAATTACACCTGCAATCAGCACATTTTAACTTATAATTTAAAATTCATAAATAATGTGTTCAGAATGATTCTTACAGTTTTGAAGCTATCTGAAGTTTGTTTGAATAATGTGTACATTTGTAAATCATTAAAATAATTTGTAGGGAGTAAATACTTGCAAAGCACTAGTTGTCATCCACTGCTCTGTAACACAGGCTATTTCTGACTTAAATAAATATTGGCATAAAGAAATATTTTAAATAAAAAAATGATAAAATCTATGTATAGCTGTGTGGCCGATTCAAATCTAAATATATTATAGGCCCTTTAAATGGAATGTGCACGCATCTGAACCACTGAACATGAGGCACAACCTTTGACAAGAGGTAGGATTAGCTCGTTGAGAAGTATGGAAGTAATCGTCTTCTACTCCAGGGAGTGACGTCACTGTCTGTAGCAAACTCGTTCTCAACAAGCTACACTAGATTACTCTAATATTAATGCTGCATATTTACATATGTATTTATGCAGAGAAAAAGGACATCCCACGTGAAGAAAATCGAAATATTTTATACAGACATCATGATCGTAAACTAGTACAGAAAAAGTTTTGGTAATGTATTGATATGTGTGCGATTCAAACTATATTGTTCCCCTCTAGTGCTTTTAGACCCCTCTAGTGCTTTATCATAATAATCAAAGGCATGGGGAAGAGAAAGAATAAACAATATTCCATACCACTCCAGGGTCCATTGAGTCAACTATCTTGAAATAATTTTTATTTAACAACACTTCTCCGACCAGAGACAATGTATGCCTTGATTAGAGTTGTTGCAATAATCAGGACACCATCTGTGAAGTATATGTTTAGGAACCTCTGTGTACCAGAGACCTAGCCATTACAGAGTTAACAGACCCCTTGTATCTTCCACTAAAGTATTCAAATGTATATATTTATGACTGCATGAGCAGTTTTAACTGGCAAAAACTAGTCTTAAAAGTTTAGAATGAGTGTATTATTGAGTGAATTAAAAATATATTACTGAATATAGGAGATACATGAAAGATATAATAAACCAGCTTAGAAGTGCTAATAAATGTTAAGAAAGAAATAAAAGGGCCAAAGGATTATTTGGAAAAACAAAATTGCCCAGAGTGTTAAAAAAAACTGCTAAAAATATACTGTGAAAAGAAATGAAAAGGAAAGTCAGAGACAACGTTTATTCAGAGTAAAGAAGGTTTGTAAAGCTTTGTAAAGCCTTTGCTGATACATTGAAATCTACAATCAATGCACATTAATCAATACTATCAAAAGAAGACATATTAGACTAAATGTTTTGATTCTGTCAAACAGAGCAGTGGGCCCAGACTATAGAATCTACTGAGATCATTGCAACCTGCATGCTGACCTTTCCCCAGTCGTTACACAATGGAGAAATTAGAGATAAGTGGAAACATGGTACTTTAAATATATATAAATTATATATAAAATATCTATAAGAAAGGATCTTGCACCAGTTTAACCTGCATAGTTTACACATTGTTAGAATCTACCATTAGGGATAAGATTATGATTCCTGGAGAAAAGGTGATAGTCAGCATGGGTTCCGTAAAGTAGAAGCCTTAAAAATATTTTGTATGCTTCCTAAATATTGACAAAAAGTTACAATTTAGATCGGTTGAGGACATTATGTATTTAGACTTTGCAACTTCTTAAAAATATAAATTATCTGAAGCAGGCAATTAGTAGCAAAGCAACTTAATTTGCTGATGACACTCAATCGGGGACTATACATGGGTACCTAAATATAATCCAGTAATAGGCAATGAATTGAACCGGTAAAGTTATACATAGAGGTCGGCTTTCCAGGCACGGTCATGTAAACCAAACCATGTGAAAACAGTAATGCTCACTAAACAATCAAAAAACACTAAAACTCAAAAAAGTCTTAGAAAATATTTTGGTCTATGTATGTATTAAACTCTGTTACTGGCCACCTATATATTTTCATTAACTAATGTACATACAGTTTTCATTTAAAGAAACTAAAAGAAACCAGCATTAAACACTACAACTGTTCTGTTTTACTGTTCTAGTTTATGTAGACTATAATAACATCAAGACAAGACCAAATACGAGTAAACCAATTCATCTCTTTGAGTAACATTTCACTGGATGTTGTAAGGATGAAAAATATTGTCAGTCATTCTCAGCTGAGAGTTCCTCTGCCAGTCATGATTGGGCTGGTCAGGTGATGGGGGTCCTGCTGAAGAAGAGTAGGAGAGATGTGAGGAGAGAGAGAGAGAAGAGATGCCCACCAGTGCCATGATTGGATCGATAACAAATGATGATTAATAGAGCTGAACCTGGCAACAGGTCTTTTGCGATTCGTCATTCCTCGAACTTCAACGAGGTGTGTTCGACATGCTGTTGAAAGAGCTGGTGGCCATCAGGCGCAGCTTCACTGCGTTAAACACCTGACTCCACAAGAGGACTGTGCCCATCTGCTGCATCAGTCTGTCGACAGAAGAGACCAGAGAGTCCGGCTGTCCATTCCTGCTCCACTTCAGTCACCCCCCTTTTATGTTCACACCTGAGACCCCCTTACCAGCAGTGATGGCCTGCCAGTGACCTCTACACTATTGTCGTGTTAAGGCAATGACCATATGCAGCTGCATATGTGCACAGTCAATAACACCTTAGACCCCAGGGAATACACAGTGGCTTACAAAACTCTATTTTGTATGCAATCAACTGTCAGCCGTTAATGGAAAGATAATGTACATATTCACCTTTCAGATTAGACTGTAGGTCACTGCATGCACAGCTAAACTGACAGCTAACTGCGAGATGCTGGCTATTGAGTCCAAGGTATGCTGGAATGACTCGGTGGCAAAGAACACAAGAGCTGACGGAGAGACAGACCAGAAGGCTCATTCTCAAGTTCCTGAGCAACCTGGCAGAACACAGCATCTACCATCTGGAAGGTGCAACATTCGATATTAGTCAGGTGGAGGACTTGGTGGTGTCAATACGTAATTGAGAGACGAGGTATATGCCGTCTACCTCGTCTCTCAATTACGTATCTTAAATTAGCTCAAAAATTAATACACCAGTTGTGTAGAACATGCGGATTATAAATATGTACCTCACAGAAGATCTGCTGGGAAATGCCAAAGCAGGCCTGCAAATAGATGAATAGTAGACGACTGCTCTGTTCAGTTTAATCCTGTGTTTATAAAGTGTTTGTTGAAATAGACATATTGATTACAGGTGGGCACTTTAGATGATGTTATTGATTGTGCGGGGAAGATAGAAGTAGAATAAAATGTTGAAATAAAGCTACTTATGGGACCTCTGTGAAAGTTGACATATAAATATAGCAATACCACATTCAAAATGTATTTTTAACCTACATTGCCATTAAGATGGGGTCTTGATCAGCAGAGATGCAGTTGCTAAAATTTCAGCAAAATAGCAATGTGCACCTCTCAGCTTTACCACTTGCGTCGTAAATAGGGCCCTGGGGGGATTTAATCAAAATTTTGAAGAAGAATAAATAGCATATATAAATTTCAAAACTGATGTGAGGAGGTATCATGAATGCATGGAATGCATTGCCAGCATTTGTAGAGTAAGGACCTTTAAAGCTCAGTTCGTGGTGACACTGGGTTAGGTTAGAAGGGAAGGCCAATGAGCAACGGCAAGCTCTCATAAATAGATTTGCTAAGTGGAAGGAAACATGCTCACACGACAACCTGTGACATCTATGCTGATATTATATGTGTGGTTGCCATGGTAATCACCCACGGTGCTAGTGTTTTGGAGTTGTCACTCTGACATGTTATGTTATGACTGGAGTGCCATTCTGTCTCAGCCATATTTAAAAATAAGAGAAATCCACTGAGAACATTTTCCAGCAACGGGAGGAGAAACTCCAGCAGAGGGATTGTGTTCCTCTGGTGTGGAGAGATTGTTAATCAGACTGGCCCATTATAAAATACTCAACATCACTGAATGACTACATGCAGACTGGATCACTGCTCATGGCCTAATCTAGATAAGCACTGAGGGTTATATGATTTGTGCAATGAGAAGACATTAAATATGTTGAGTATGCTGAATACCAATTAAAAGTAAATTAAAAGGAGCAGTCAGGCATAAACGAGATTGCAGAGCAGAATGCCACGCAAATGAAAATAGGTTGATTATACAACCTATGTGTTTCCATTAATAGGCATTTTCATGAAAGTGATTTACAAGCATCTAATTACCAAGCAGTCAAAGGATATCTTAAAAAAACAAAAAAAAACACTAATAGAAAACAGACCCCAAAATTCTAATGATGTCAACTGAGTGTTACATTGATGAGACACACATTAATGTTAGGACAAAAATATCTCTTATTCATCTGAACAAGATTTCCATTCAAAGCATCCTTCGAAATGTTCAATACCGTCTTGAATTCGTATTGTTTTTCTGAATGAGTTCATAGAGCACATTTATATATTTTTCAGATACCATACAATACTGTTTTTGCCCATATAAATGAACTGTAGGGATTATTTTAATGAAGAATATTTGCCAATTATAAGAAACCTTCACTTTGCTTTGAGCACCGCCAGATTACATGCAACTCTTCGCACCAAGGTCGTCCGTTGCTTTGGGAGCCACCAGATAGCCTACAACTCTTCACATCAAATGAAGGAACTCAATACTGCATCATCAACTGGAAGGAAACACCAACTTGAATCTCTTTTATTTTATTTTCATTGGTTCATGTTCTGTGTATGTGTCTGATCCAATTTGGACGATTTAAGACCAAATTAACGTGAAAATGTATCTAAATATTGAGAAAATAAGATTATCTTGCAGTGATTCTTTTTTTTTATCTGGAGAAAGGCTAAAACGTAATCTAAACAATGGGTACACTAAATATATGTATGTGTCATCGAATCATTGATTAAACAACAAAACAAAACTTTTCAGCTTGTGTGCTCTGAGCGCCACAAAATTTATTCTATTTTTCTATTCTATTATTATTTATTTATTCCTCCCCAGACCCTATCATGACATGGGTGTCCTGGTTTGAAAATGTATTGATTTCTAGTGACACAATGTAAACGGAGGACCAACAATTGTGGAAATGGCAAGACATTTGAATATATTAAGTGGAAATCTATGTGTGATCTAAAGGGATGGAAAACAAAATGTTAGAGAATACAATGTAACAATGAGGCTTAAGCCAGCAGCACTATTGAGAAATGTGTGGGCCTATTGTTCAGATATCTTACATTATTTCAAATTCAATTAAATAGGTTTTTGGTTTGCATTGCATCTTCCTGCACATTGTTTATATGTTATAAAGTGATAAATATGGTAATTCATGTGTATTGCAGTATTTTCAAGAGGAATCCTCCTTAGTAAATTTTCCTGGTAAGGATTATATCTTTCATCATCAGCTGTTTAAATGTTTAGATTTCACACATGCAGCATGTGCAAGTTGCTCGGGACAAGGGTGCCTAGCAACCAATCCATTTACTCATTCGATACAAAAAAGAATAAAGTTTATATTACAACAACTGTATTTCTTTTTCCCCCCGAAACTGACCATTCTTATCAGTAGTATTAACAGTAAAACAATTTAGCTCAAGGCTACACACACACACAAACACACACACACACACACACACACACACATACACAATCTTTGTGTGTTTAAGGAGTGGTATGCTGACTATGCGCTAAGGAACTTATTCAGCCTGCTGCACAGTTTTGGTTAAGAATAAATAAACAGGGCCTAGTGCTGGAGACTGAATTAATCCCACCAAAACCACTGAATGCAGAACTCTTCTGACTGCTCTATTGTGGAGTTGTTGTTTTATGCAGTCTATCAATCTTACTTTTTCTGTTTCTGAAATGAAGTACATTCCTTCTCATGGGTAAATTACACTACCAAAGAGTCCTTTGGGTCTCTCTGGAGAACCCACTAAATCTGACAGAGCTTGATTTGGTTCCGTTTTACAGGGTAAAGATTGATTGAAGTGCAGTAAGTTCAGCTGGATGGAGTGAAGAAGAGGGTAATACATGCCACCCATGTTGTAGGTCTGCAAGTCTTCTGCTGCTTTGCAACCCCCCATTAACGTCAAACACGGTTTTATCTAGCTCCCTCTATGTAGCCCCTTAATGCTATCTTTCTCTCTGTAATTATCCAGACAGGGGGCAGTAACCTTTCACTACCTTCTCATCTCAATATTTGCTCTTCTCGCTAGCATTGAATTCTTTAAATTTTCACTGATGCCTACAGTTTCATCACAGTAGTCAACAGTTGCGATAATATGAATGACGATAGGTCATTCGATGGTGTGTCTGGCACGAAAACATCACTAACATAAGAGAAAAGGTATGGAAAGCGAGGAACCAGGTTTAGCTTATAGACACAGATAGACACGGCCAATTCAATAGTCGCTAATATACCTAACCCTCTTAGGAATTATGCGTCACCCAACAAAGGACCACAGTGAGATTGTTCTTTTAAATATCTTCTGCATTTCACTTTCAGCTACCAGGCCCTTATTTTCTGAGACATTTCTGAAATCTGAAATTTGAATTTTATCTTGTGATGTTACAAATCTTGTGATGTTACAAACGCTCATTTGCTATCATTATGAGCATACACGTGTCAATCTAGAATATCAAATATTATTTTTTATATTTTTAAAAATCTAAATTTAAAATTAAAATTATCTAAAAGGGACTATTTCTCAGTTTGACTTCCTGTCAGTGTCAGTCACCCTTCTGAATACAACTGCCATAGAAAAAATAAACAGGCAGCAAGATAAAGAGTGAGGCAAGCCACAACAATATAAGAAATGGACAGGCCAGTAGTGTGAGTGTTTTTGCCTGTGCTTTGATATTAAAGGTAATTACAGAGACATCAGCTACAGAAAAACAACATGAAACATGCCAAACGATTTCAGGATTTCCGAGTTTCTAAAAACATATTTAGCAAAGAAAGTGAAGAGAATATTATAATAATAAAATGATATCATATGGTTATAAGGGATATGCACTCTTACGTTCATCAACTGGTGTTTGACATGCTAGATAGGATAGTCACTCTCTGTGCTTTAATTTCAAACAGTGCAGTGCAAGAATAAGTGAAGGATAGAGATTGTAGTGTGAGGGATGGGGATCTAGTGATTGACACATATCGAAGGAAGTTGTGCAGAAGCAAAACAGTGCATCTGGATGACAGACCGACATGCATGGGCCAGTGTGCCCATACATTTGTGAAATTGACTGATTTAAAAATAAAAACTATAGCTAATAAGATATTACTAAACCTTGTTACTAAAGCACACTGGCATTAAAACTGTGAAGGAAAACAATCATATGAAAGGAGATAACAGTACATTTGGCTGCTGTACGCGTCTGCAGGCTTGTTATGAAAAGCGCAGTGACAGAAGCTTGCTTTCTGCCGGGGCGCCTCTGTGCCTGCCGTTGCCATGGCAAAGCAGCAGATGTTGACCGGCTGTACTGCTCAGTTGGCGCATGATGCCATATACATACCCAGTTCTGAAGATGAGGGCTGCCCTGACTCTTAAGCTGTGGAGAGGAAAGAATTTCAGATGCTGCTGAATATACCTGAGGTTTAAAAGACATGATATTTAAAGAGTGACTTGTGATCTCCTGAAACCTTTTATTGTTTGTTACAGCTGCCAAAGAAGATAAATGTATATCAAGACAACACAGAATGTCCTTTGAATGCTGATCATTTCAGCCTGTTGAAAATTAAAACAGTCAGAAACACAGAGATTATGTGAATAACACCTAATTAAATATTTGGAGGACTGGAATATATGGAATATAATAACATCAATAAAGTGGTATTATACAATCCACTGTGAAATGTACTCAGTAGAGTTCTTACAGCATGACCTGTGCAATGTCTCATAAATACAACGGCACATTCCCGAAAAAAAATTAAATCTATTTCACGACCTCAGCACGAAAACATAGGCTTTGAAAAATTGCCTAATAATCAAGGGAACAATGATTTCTGGCCATAAGTGCAACAGTTGCAAGGCTTAAAATCTTAGTAAATCCTCCCTGCCCTTGTACATCCTGATTCTCCCTCTCCCACATCATCTTGCTCTCGTTTGACTCCTGTCCATAAATGCTACATGAGAAGTGGGCCTCGGGTGCTGTATTATACTGTTGGCAGATCTGTTTGGCTTTGTTGATGCAGGCTAATCCAGCCAAGTTGTGCTATACATCTGTGTCAGAGGCTCAGGAAATTGAATAGACAGATTTGAACTTTGATGGGTTTACAGTTCTGTAAACAACCCATTCTTTGTTCTTGTTATTTATCCTCTATTCTTGGCGAGGAAAAAGAAGAAAACAGACTGAACACATATAATAAAATGTTTCTTCTCCAGTCCTAAATCATTCATCACATCATTCCATTTTTTGACATGAGAAATGCCTCCACACAATTGACAGTCTGTAATTTCTTTTTATTTTTTTACATTTTAGTCGTTGTCAATTCGTTTTTAGTATTTTCTGCCAAATTTGAAATGACCAATAATGTTTTAGGCTTAGTTCACCGCTACCACCCCTGTACTGACTCGGGAGGGGCGAAGATGAACACACGCTGTCCTCCGAAGCGTGTACCGTGTACACTCAGCAGACTCACCGTGCAGCCGCCTCTGAGCTACAGCGTCAGAGGAAAACGCAGCTCTGGGCAGTTTACAGGCAAGACCGCAGGTGCCGGGCCAGACTACAGGGGTCACTGGTGCGCGGTGAGACAAGGACACCCTGGCCAACCTAACCCTCCCTACCCCGGGCGGGAGCTCCCCCTGGGACTTGAACTTGCGACGTCCAGTCTACAGAGCACATCCTGCACTCTAGCAAGTGGTTTTACTGGATTGCCACTCGGGAGCCCCCAACAGTCTGTATTTTTGAAAAACAATGCTACGCCACAGTGTCTCCCAGCTACGAAGAAACATTAAGTTAGCTCAGACATGTGAGAGCATGACTGCCTTGTGAGTTGGCTCTGACGTGTGAAATCATGGCTGCCTTGTGAGTTAGCTCTGACGTGCAAGATCACGGCTGCCATGTGAGTTAGCCCTGACGTGGGAGAGTTCTGACACATTTCTTCATATGCTCATCATGCATTCCTCTCTCTAATTGAATTTTTTTGCTGGTTGTGGAAAGAAAAGCAATATTTAGCTTTGCTGCTAAAAATATGTAATAATAGTGCAGTCATTTTTTATTTAGTCAGCTTGCACCACACAATACATACTTTCCACATTTAAGGGAATGAATTTGTTTTATTTACTTTATTTTCCTATTCTTGTATAGGAACTCTAAGTGCACAAAAACTTAAATATTAATTAACAATACCATTTTCTATCCGCAAAGACAAGCCTGTTAACATCTGGGGTTAGACATTCCATGCCTGACCTGTCTAAACCAGTGAACCTCCGCCAGGCACTTCTATTAAAGTACTTTTTGCATTCAGCAAAATGGGTATGTCAGCTAGGCTTGATACTGCCTCTGTAAAAGTATGGAGATTTAGTGATGTGCATTGCACCTCTCACCAATTTAGCATAGTTAGTCGTTTCATATGATTTAATCAGGTTAGTAATCAATGGAAAGCTATAAATACAAAAACCATTAACCACCATTCATCAAACAATTGGTGGTGGTTTAAAAAAAATTGTTTCTAAAATTAAAGTTGTATAAAACGAATAATCTCACAAAAAACCATTAACCTTTGGCATTTGGTCCGTATGTGCCATGTTCCTGAAATTGGCCTTTAAAAACAGTTCATTGTCATTTTCTGTAACGTAAATGTTTTATGGCTGGCAATAAAACTAAAAAAACTAATACATGCTGATGAATTGAACCATTGTCTACTTGCATACCAGTATTTTTTTGTTTTTTTAAATAACTTATTAGAAAAAAAAATGATCTTGCTTCTATTAAGTTCTACAAATGCACTACTATTATATTAGGCTCCGCCGAACTTGTATCTTATCTGCTAAAATGGGACAATGGTGGCAACAATGATGAAGACGCTATGGAAAGTGCATTTGTAAAGTGCTCTTGTCATACATTTATACATATCTGAAAGGGTAGTTAATGATATTCAATAATAATGTGCGACAAGACTGATGAAACAGTTAGCATATTAATCATTTAATAAATTTAACAATGGAAAGTGTACAATTACAATCCCTGTGTGACAGAAATGATCTTGAGTGCTTTCATGGACGATTTGGTTAAAAATGGTTACAGTTACAGTGTATCTTTCTGACAAACCTCAGTTTTCCTATGATTATGGCTTCCGGCTCTGGGAGCAAGTCCTGTTTGCATTTCTGTGTGCTCACAAAAGTATGAAAGCTGCATCCGTGTTGTATTATATAACATCCATTGTGTTACCCTTCTTACGATTCATCCAAAATAACAACGGGTAAAATGTAAGGGAAAAGGGGAAAAAAATTATTGATGAATTTATCAGGATCCTCAGTTTCATTTCTGGGCTGAAAACAGTAAATAATGTGCAAGGAGTACATTTAATGTGAATGAGTACAGCTGGAGATCTGTGGTTAAGCATTGAATCAATATAGATACAGACGAAGCTAACCATAACATTCTAATAACAATGCTTTGACATTTCATGTTGTGTGTTAGCTAAGGAACCACAGAAGCAGTCCATTGTTTGATTTGATGTCATTTGTGTTTGGAACATGGGCTGTTCCATAGGCCTGCTACAAATGGATAAATATTTATTTACTTTCAGTGAAGATTGGCATTTATATTAAATACAGAATTATTGCAATTATTTTGGTATTTTTCCATAATGAGCCCAAAGAAGACCTTTGGCAGCCACTTCTTCAGGGAAATGGTCCTACATTTGATATATTATAATACTGTCTATACTCTAAGTTAAATTAAAAAATTGCTATACTTGTTAATTATATGAAAGGTCAAAGAAAACACGAGTGTAAAAAAAAAAAGAAAAGTGTATAGATTGTTCTTTTTTTTCTTTTGGTGCACTTCCCAGACTCCATAGTGGACAATTGTGATAACTGTCAGTCACCCTACAGGCTGAGTCTGCAGTAAATTAACCTCTGTGGCTGTGGCGTTTTTTGTGAGCATTGTAACTACACTGCAAAACAACGATGAACCTTTATTCCCTCGACACAAAAAAAGTCCCAATGCTTTCAGAATTAAGTTGGCATCAACAGTCACTCATTTCATGGAATGCGTGCATTTATCCTGAAAATAATAACTATCTTAATGTAAATGAGAACACTGTGTCCATCTGATCCACGCACTTCACAAGATTCCCAACAGACAAGATAAGGGGCGGGGTTCCAGATAGAAGGGGTGCGGTGTATTTTGCTACCGCACCATCATGCACTCCTGTGACTGATCATTTCAATATCTTGGATATTGAGGTAGTCCACCGTTAATTTGCTTCCAGCCAACAGAGAAAAAATTATGCTGTTTTTCTGATCTTATTTAGTAATGTTCTTAATCCTTTCCAGTATTTACTCGATCCCTTATTCCATATTACCTTTTTTTCCCTGATGAAGTTTTGGAGTTTGGAAGGAGTTTGGTTGAGTGATAAGTAATCTCCTTGAACTGTTTTTAAGGTTCACCGGGGCAAAAATAAAAGATGGAGAGTTGAAGAAGAAGGAGCTAACGCAATCATGCCGATCTGCAAAGAAATTACTATGAATCTCCATGACCTTGCTGTTGCCATGACTCTGCTGCCTCCTTATGATGGAAAAATTCAGAAGTAATACAAAATATCAATATCAGACAATTGTAATGTTTACTCATCTACAAATATGTTAGTTACATAAATAGACTACAATCCCATTAGAATTATCCCATTAGGCTAAGAGGGCTGCAGTTGTAGCCGTCGCTAAAGCTAAATCTTCTGTATGGGTGGAGGTCGGGGAAGCCATAGCTTGATTGCTTAACCAGGTACAACTTGTGAATAGTTTGGTAATTCGGAAGAACCTTGGAATAGAGTCACTACTACTCCAGATTGATAGGCGCCAGTTGAGGTGATCGTTGCCCAGTCGAGGAGGCCCCCGGTTAATTTATGTGGGAGTTTACCCGGCACATCCATGGGGCAGAGACATCTGGGCCTACCCAGGACACTCTGGAGGGATTATATCTCTTAGCTGGCCTAGAAATGGCTAGGATACCCCTGGAAGGTTCTTGAAACGGTTGTTGAGAAAAGGAAAATATGGTCTAACCTACAGCCACCACGATACTCACCTGAAAAAGTAGTTTAAATGAAAATGAAAATGACTGAGACCAAAATTTATTATAAAATCCTAATTTAATACAAAAATACCTCAGTAAATATAAAATTCCAGTGCTTGAGTAAGCCACCCACATAATTTTAAAAACATTTCAAACACTCTACAGATGTTTAATATATGCCATTAATTTTATGTTTATCGGCATCAAATGTGTGATGACGTAATATTCAGGCTGCACTGTAAATGTCGCACAGCTCTGGATCATTGGTTGCCAAATTTTGGCTCTTTCAGCTTGTTTTAGAGTCCAAAAACAGAAAGAGCTTAAAGAAAGGATCCAACCCGCTTCTTAGTGATGACAGTAAAGCAAAATGGAGGAAAGATTTACAGTTCGTAAAGCCTTCATTTCAGCACACCATGCAGATCACTGATAAATTTCAGTCTCAATTATTATTTTTTTTTTTTTTTTTTCATATTGGGGTTGTTTTGACGTTCAGTCGAGTTGTCTGGTTTAAAAACAATTGCTTCTGAACGTATTATTTTTGTAGTCTGCATGGGATAATGGTACGATTCCTGTGTGTTCAAGCTGAGAGCTGGCAAAGACAAGTATTTTTTATAGAACAACTCATAAACATTCTGGGCATTCAGAATAACAACGATAAATAAGGTTAAAAACAAAAAATAAAACTTAAAAAAAATAAGTACTTAGTTATATATTTGAAGAAAAGGAGGATAAAAGGAAGACTTTTATTCAAAAGTTGACTGCTCAAAATAAACACTTTATGGATGAAAGAATTAAGATGCCACTTTGCACTTAGAACAAAGTTTCAATTTTATCTCGTCTGAACACAAGACCTTTTGGCTCTGTATCAGTTAAATTATTTAGAATTGTTTTCG
The DNA here is from genome assembly GCA_025775065.1 of Hiodon alosoides. Lineage (NCBI taxonomy): Eukaryota > Metazoa > Chordata > Actinopteri > Hiodontiformes > Hiodontidae > Hiodon > Hiodon alosoides. The sequence goes on from JAOYSI010072437.1 coordinate 14,968, forward strand.
TGTAAATGCAAATTTTTGGCAGAAATTCAGCACAACGCACCACCCAGTCAACACAGAACAGAACAGTTGAGAACAGTGCTGTTATGGTGATTCTGTGATTCTTTGACTTACCAGGGACAGAGGAACTTGTCAGGATTGAGAGAAAAATGGATGGTCCTTGGAAAAGAGGAAAACTGGTTTTAGTCTGCTAAAACTCAAAACCCATGTCAAAAATCAGCAGCATTTTATCCAAACCTTCCAGCAGGACAATTACATAAACAACAGGTCCAATACTACACTGGAGTGGCTTAGGACAAAACAAATGAATTCATTTGTCAAAGCACTGTCTTAAATCCTATTGGGAAGGCAAGACCTGAAAATCGCTGTTGATAACTGACCCCCTTCCAATCTGAGAGACCCTGCAAACATGTCAAGATGAATGGGAAAAATAATTGCTCCAAGCCAGTGTTGGTAAGACTTATCCAAAAAGACGCTGTAATAGCTGCCAAAAGGGCTTTTACCTTTGTATTGACTCAGCAGGTTTATTATTTGTCTATTCCGTTATTGTTGACATCTAACTTTTTTCACTCACATAAGTGATTCAATTTTGAAAAAAAATACTTACTTAAATAAAATTGTACACATCAGGTGTTCAGTTGTTGTATCTATTTTGTTCTTCTCTATGTCAAATCGTGTAGTGTGACCTGTTGTAATACTACAGACTTTACATCATTTATGTTATATCCGTGACTGCTGAACTGCTGAACCGTTAGTTCATTTACAAAATGGGGCACTGTGCCACGCGTCCGTCTCGAGAACACATGCAGGAGAGGTCCGGGCACGCCCACCAGCACCGGCTGAGGATTGCGGTAATTATGAACATAATTTAACAGCCTGCGATCCCTCAGTAGGGGTGGAAGTTTGGAGAGGAGAGGACGGCAAAACCAACAGAGGCTAACAGACGGGTGAACAGAGCCGGAAGAGTGAGAAGAAGCGAGTCGGGGGAAAGGGGGTGTGCCGACAGAGCCTTTGTGATTTAAGTTTATCTGCGGGTTTCTGTTAGTTTGTTAATTTAGTTTGTTTTGTTTGGGTTGAACCCATGAGGGGAATCCCTGAAGAGCGTTTTTGTTTGTTTATAAGAAACTAAATAAAGGACCGGCAAGAAAGCCGGAGAACCTGGAAATGTTGTTTTCCGATTATTTCCAAGCTAAGCACGTCGGCGTGCTACAGGCACCATTGGAAAAAGTTTATACATAAACATAAAACATAAACCCAAAATAACCAACCATACATGTCAGCTATAAAAATTTGACTACTAATAATTAGTATTTAGTACAATAATTATTTTTATATGCCAGGTTTAGTATTATTGGGAATATTTTCATTACCCTCTGCTAATTTTGCTAGCAGACATTACATTTGTCAAACGAAAAGTGCAATACGAAACTAAGCTATCTTGCTCTATTAACAAAGACTGAGAGTACGTAAAAGACTAATGCTGCAAAGAGATAACATATTAATAAAAATACGTAACCAACAAAATTCACCCAACATTCTATACCTAAGCATCAAATATGTAGACAAGGGTATTCCAACCATAAATATGAGCACCGGAGCATTTCCTAGGGGGAGGGGGGGTTTCATGACTGAAGTGTGAGGTGTTGCCAGAAGAAGTACGTGCTTAGTTTCCTCCTGAAGATGGTGTAGACCTCACACCGTCTGATGTCCTCAGGAAGGGCGTTCCACCATGTTGGTGTCAGTACTGAAAAGAGTCGCCCAGACAATGATCGCATCTGAAGGGGAGGGACCACTAGGCGTCTGGCAGTTGAGGATCGTAGGGATCTAGTGGGGTAGTATGCTGAGATTAGCGAGTGGAGGTAGCCAAGGGCAGAACCAGAGGTAGCTTGACGGGTGAGGGTGAGGATCTTGTGGTGGATCCGAGCAGTAACAGGGAGCCAGTGGAGTTTGATGAGGAGGGGAGTGGCTTGAGTGAACCCGGGCAGCACCGTTCTTAATTAGCTGGCACGCCAGGCAGAAGAGAATTGCAGTGGTCCAGGTGTGATATCACCAGTTCCTGGACCAGGAGTTGTGTGTATTGTTCCCTTAGGAAGGGACAGATCCTCCTAATGTTGCTGAGAATTAATCTGCAGGATCGAGTCACTGAAGCTACGTGATCCTTGACAGGTCGTGGTCCAGGGTGACTCCCAGATTCTTGACAGTACGGCATCATGAGACTGTGGTGCTTTCCACTGTGATGCAGACATCATGGAAAGGAGTGTGCTTGGCCGGGAGGTACAGCAGATCCGTTTTCGCCACGTTGAGCTTGAGGTGGTGATCACACATCCACGTGGACACATCCCGGAGGCAGGCGGAGATGCAGGGGAGAATCACAGAGATCCTTGAAGGAGGGAATGAGAGACAAAAAAAGTACAAAGGAAATTCCTCCCGTATCGGGGCATAAAATAACAATGAACGATGTCCGAAAAATGGAATCTCGTCCTCCTCGCTTGGGGGAATTTGCGGGTCTCGCTCACCTGTCACCAGCCAGGTCAGAAAGACTGATAACAGTGCTTTACCGTCTTTTTTTTTTTATACCTACATTCGGCTTTCGTTCATAGTCTCCTAGGCTTCTTCACGTAGCTGCCGGCTTTTGTTCTTTTCCCTCCCCAAACAGCTGATGCGTGTCAGCTGTGCCAGCAATTGCTGGGGAGGGAACGTACCGCCCCTCAATGACTTGCCCCCTAGCTTGAGGGGAGTGTGGCTTCTGCCGTATCCGCAGCCTGACTTCCCGGGGTTGCCACACACCCCACTCCCCAGATGCAGGCCGGGGTCCCCCTGGACTGCCCACAGGCAGGCGCCGCGTCTCGACAGGGCGCCGGCGTTCGCATGGGCCTTGCCCGGGCAGTGCTCCACCTGGAAGTCGAAGTCCTGTAGGGCCAGGAACCACCGTGTCACCCGGACGTTGGTGTCTTTGGCCCTGGCCATCCATGTGAGGGGAGCATAGTCAGTGACTAAGCTGAAGTGTCTGCCCAGAAGGTAGTACTTAAGCTTCTCCAGAGCCCATTTGATGACCAGGGCCTCCTTCTCCACGGTGGAGTAGGCCCTCTCGTGCTGCAGGTACTTCCGGCTGATGAAGGACACCAGGCGTGTCCTTCGGAGTAGGGTAAAGGGCGTCCTCTGCGGCCTCGGTCCAGGTGACGCGTTCCGGGAGCCTGCCAGGGTTGCAAAGTGGTGGATGAACCGCTGGTAATACCCCACAAGCCCCAGGAAGGACTTTACCTGTTTCTTTGTGGCGGGACGAGGCCACGCCAGGATCTCCTCCACCTTAGCTTCGTGGGGATGCAAATTACCCCGCCCAATCCAGTACCCGAGGTGGAAGGCCTCCTCTAGTCCCAGGCGGCATTTCAGGTGCCTCAGGTGCAGCTCCCAGGATCCGCTGTGGATCACTATGTGGTTCAGGTATGCCACCGCATAGGTTCGGTGGGGTCGCAGGACTCTGTCCATTAGCCTCTGGAACGTTGCCGGGGCTCCGTGCACCCCCAAGGGCAGCATGGTATATTGGTACAGGCCGTAGGGGGTCACGAAGGTTGTCTTCTCCCCAGGCTTAGGGGGTCAGGGGCACCTGCCAATACCCCTTTGTGAGATCGAGGGTCGAGATGAAGCGGGCCGGCCCCAGACGGGCCTCGGGCATAGGGTAGGCGTCAAACTTGGAGACCTCATTGAATTTCCGGAAGTTATTGCAAAACTGGAAGAAGCCACCCGGTTTGGGGACTAGGACCATGGTGGTGGACCAGGCACTGTGGGACTCCTCGATGACTCCTAGGTGCAACATGTTCCTCACCTCTTCGCGGATAGCAGTCCGCCTTGCCTCGGTTATTCGGTAGGGTCGGAGGCGGACCCAGACACACCGTTCCGTCTGGATGTCGTGGTAGGTGAGCGTGGTCCACCCCTGCAGGTCTGAGAACACGTCCCTGTGCTGGAGGACCAGTTCCTGGAGGTCCTGCCTCTGGCCTGGACTCAGCTGCTCACCTAGCGGAACCTATGGGAGTGGAGAGTGGGGAATGAGCTGCAAGGGTTGGAAGAGCAGAGGTCTGGGGAGCCGGTAGTCTACGTCACTTTTTTAGCAGGTTGATGTGGTAGACCTGTGTCGGCTTGCGCCTCCCGGGTTGACGCACCTGGTAGTTTACCTCCCCTACCTGGGTGACCACTTCATACGGGCCCTGCCACTTAGCAAGGAACTTGCACTCCGTCTTGGGGATGAGAACCAGACCCACTTCCCCGGCTGGAACTAGCGCACTCGGGCAACCCGGTTGTAGACTCAGGGCTGTGCCCACTGGGCTTGTTGGAGGTGCTCTCATTTATGACGGGCCAGACCTGTGCCATCCGAGCCTTCATCTTCTCGACGTGGTCGATCACAGAACGGTGTGGGGAGGGCTGGCTCCATCAGAATCTCTTTCACGATCCCCACCCTGCCAAACAGCAAAAAGAGTTCTTTAGCCACTGCCTTAGCCGTGGCTGCCCGAAGAGGAAGGGCCTCCGGGTAGTGAGTGGCATAATATACCAGGACCAGGATGTACCGGTGACCCCGGCTGGTCTTGGGTAGGGGCCCCACGATGTCCATCATCAGCCGCCTGAAGGGTACCTCGATGATGGGTAAAGGGATGAGGGGGTTGTGTGCGGAGGGCCTAGGGCTGGGCGCTGACACTCCGGGCAGGTGGTGCAATAATCCGTGATGGCCCGTTTGTTGCCAGGCCAGTATAACCGGGCTACCACTCTCTCCCGGTTCTTGTCCATGCCCAAGTGGGCCCCAAGTAGGTGGGAGTGGGCCATGTAAAGGACCTGGAAAAACCTAACACTGGGGAACCAGCAACTGTTCGTGGATCCCCCCCCCTTCTGAACCTCCCAATAAAACAGGTCGCGCCTATTGGCAAAGTACGGGGAAGGTAGGGGTCTTACGGTTCACGTGGTCGTCCGTCATGCATCCGGACTTGGCTCCATGCCTTTTTCAGGGCCGGGCCTTCTAGCTGCGCGGTGGCGAACCCCCTACCCGGCCCGACCGTTCCTCTGCGGCCAGGGGGAACTTGGACAGTTCCGTGAGGGGGGAGCTGTCCCGTGGCCTCCCCAAAGCGGTCTGGGACCCTTCCGTGGCTGTGGTGGTGTCAGGGGTCTCCTGCTATGCTGGAAAAGCAGCCTGGGCTCCTTCTGTGGCTGTGGTGGGGTCTGGGGTCTCTTGCTCAGCTGGGGGAGCGGACCCGGATCCTTCCGTGGCTGTGGCCATGTCTGGGGTCTCTGGTGCCACTGGGGGTTTGGCTTTGTCACCCTCCTCGGTGGAGGGCCCGGAGGTCGGCGTGTCAGTGCCGGCCGCGCAGGCCGGGCGGGCTTGCCTAGGGGGTGGTTCCAGAGGATTCCGGCGGCGGCGCGAACCTGTCTCTGACAGGCCCTAGAACCTGTCGATGATGGGACAGTCGCGTCCAATGAGGAGGGGGACCGGTAACTTGGGTACCAACCCGGCCCGCACTGTGAAGGTCCCCTTGGGCGTCCGGACCTCTATGCGGCTGGTGGGGTAACTCTTCGTGTCGCAGTGGACGCAGGCGACCTCAGTGGGTGCTCCCGGACTCCCTTCTGCCAGCTCGGGAACCACACTGCCAGAGTCTATGATGGCGCACTTATCCTGCTTTCCTACCCGCACCGGCAGGTTCGAGCCGCGGGCTGTTCGTGGGCCCGATGGCATGTGGACGTCCTCGCCGGGGCATTGTCGGGACAGGTGTCCCCTCTGGCCGCAGGTTAAACACCTCAAATCACCCGGTCGTTCGGTCTGGGCCTGGTCGGCTGGGGCTGACTGGGAGGCACACCGGCGGACGGAAGTGGAGCGCTCATCCACCATCTGCAGGGTGACCTGGTTGTTTTCCAGGACGTCCACGGTCTCCGGCTGGTTCTGGGCCGCCCACTGCTTGGCCCCTGGGGTAGGGCCCGGATACACCGGTCCATGACAATCCGGTCTAGGGTGGTGGGGCTCTCTCCAGACATGAGCCAGCCACAAGTGAGCCGGACTAGCTGAGCCACTTGGCTCCTTACCGTTGTGCTGTGGTCGTACTCCCAGGCATGGCGCGGTTAGCCAGGTTATACCCGTACTGTGCCAGGATGGCCTTCTTCAGCGTGGGGTAGTCTGCTGCCTCGACACCCCCAAGTCGCGGCACGCCTGCTGGGCGCGCCTGGTCAGGACAGCGATCCGTTGCCCAGCCCACTCGTTTTGCCCTGCGCCCTTTGATCTTGTCTGCTGATTAAAAGCAGGACGGTAAGGAAAAATAAGATGTGTGAAATGACAAGAGGATGATTCTACAGGCTAGAGGATAATGTTTCTCGTCCATCCCCAAGTTAGTTAGAGAATGCTGGCAGTGAGGAATCTTTGCACACTAGCTGGTCTAATTTAGATGTCCCCTGCCTTTCCAATCTTTCACTTTAATTATTTTGCCCAGAAACCTAAGGGGAATGAAAAGCTTATTTCTAAAAGTGAAACAATCGATATTCACAATGTGGACAGAGAAGTCTGTGGGATGCTGGTGGATGGATTATT
>JAOYSI010072438.1:4964-18018 GCA_025775065.1 Hiodon alosoides
CTTGAATTTTGCTCACCTACGTGTCTCCCACTAGGTGGAGCTGCAGTTCCAGCTGAACAGACTGCCGCTCTGCGAGATGCACTATGCTCTGGACTCCCTGTCAGACTGCTCCCTGCTCTTCCCTGAGCCCCCCTCTGTGGGAGTTCCCCTCTCCTTCTACAGGTACTTTCTGTGGAGGTTGTTAAGATGGTGTCTGATTGGACAGTGTCACACAGTCCCTTTTGCGTATGTTCAGTTGTAGTGTGGACGGGCTGGTCACCGAGCTGAATGAGCAGCAAAGGGAGGCGTTGAGAGCCATCACTGCACCCCTCTCCATGCAATTACCCCCTGTCTTGTTATGTGGGCCTCCTGGCTCCGGGAAGACCTATGCTCTGGTCCGTACCATCGGAATGCTGCTGAGAGATGATGTCAGCAAGTAAGCATTTTATATGTATCATGTGCTGCCTACACAACTAAAATGCTACATGTACAGTTCCAGTGTTAGCTTCTCTGCCGTAAGTGTTTAGGACCTAAGGAACGTAAATACTGCATACAATCCCACTTAATTTTGTACTTCTTCTACGCCAGGGTGCTGCTATGTACACACTCGGAAGCCGCAGCGGATTCTATCACAACTGACCTTCTCTCCTTGATGGAGCATTCCCTCTCTCAAGGCTGGCTACTCAGGTAAGCGCTGCAGCAGAACAACCTCTCGTCTGACATCGGCCCAGGGAATAGAATGATGCTTCATTTAGCTGTGCCTGAGGAGGGGAATGCAAGTCATTTCTACCTGCTTGCCTGCAGACTGCAAGAGCACGGTAGGCCAGTGAGAACTGTGCCAGCCTCGGTTCAGCGCTGCTGCTTGATTGGTCACAGCCCTGTGGAGTTCCTGTTACCGGGGAGGGTGGAGGTGACGAGAAGCCGGGCGGTGGTCAGCACTTTGCGTCAGACCAGGCACCTTTTTCACCTAGGGCTGGATTCAGGTAGTGCTTGGCATGCGGTCAGCTAGCCAAGCAGCTTGGCAGCTTATTGTTGTGCTGCTTTATGTACTGTTCTGATTCCCCAGTGTCTGACATGTTATTGGATGCCTCGCACATCACTTTAGCCACTAGATGGCATGCTAACATTCCCCTTTTGTCCACCGTTTCTTGCAAGCAATCGAAGGATGATTGTGCTCATGTTTCCAGATTTAGATACAGAAAATCACTGAACCTAAATTCTGGTTCCTCCAGGGCATTTCACACACATTCTCATTGATGAGGCCTCCTCCTCCCCCGAGTGTGAGACTTTGATGGCACTTTCTCTGGCGAACCGCTCCACTCGCGTGGTTCTGGCTGGGGACCCTGCCCAGGTGAGGAGTCTTTTTAGGCACTATAGCTGCCACCACTATACATGCGCATTCCATTGGGGTTCAGTGGACCAGCCCTTCCACAATCTCCTCCTTTTAAGTTCTTCTCCGCGTTGCCCTCAGCTCCCCCCGCTGGTGTACAGCGAGTTTGCCCGGGAACGCGGCCTGCAGCGCCCCTTGCTGGAGCGGCTGTGCTGTCTTTATCCCCAGGAATGTAGCTTCCGCGTGCAACTTGTCGAGCAGTACCGTGCGCACCAGCACATTGTCAGGCGAGTGTCGAATGCCGTCGAGGGAAGCTATTCTCATGATCCTGAAAATGACATGGTTTGCAAGTTAGGGTCAGTAAAAAGTATAACATTTCTGGGTAATGGAGATTAAAGCGCAATCCGCACTCTTGTAGAGCTTTAAATTTCAGCTGGACAAATGTGCTCGGTTTATGTTGGCTGCTTTGATAGTGTAGTATTCCCCCAATGCTTCTGAGTAAACCTAATTGGCGGCTGTGGTTGTGGCATCATTTGTTTACATAAGCGTTTGTGTGGGGTTTTACAGCTTGGTTTCTCAGGCTTTCTATGGAGGGGAACTGAGGACAGCCAGCAAGCAGCCCAAGCACAAAGACTTCTTCCCACTGTCGTTCTTTGTGGTTTGGGGAACAGACAAGAGCAGCTGTGGATACTACAACTACGCAGAGGTAGGAGTCTCCTCACCCATGCCTCCTCTACATTCGTTTGTGCTATACAGGGTCACATATTAGTCCTTCAATATTTAAATCAACAGACCGTTTCTCAATAACGAGCAAAACGTATATTGCTATGATAGGTTGATGGATTATGCAAATAGGCTGCAGTGAAAAGTAAATCTGTTTGCAGATTTTAGTTTTTGGTTAATTTAGTTCAGTGTCCGTATGTCTGTGTCTAGGTGCTGGAGGTGACTGAGCAGGTGGAGTCCCTATGTAAGAAGTGGCCGGTTTCCTGGGGCAAGCTGGAGGAGGGTTGCGTGGGCGTGCTGACGCCCTACCCCAGTCAGGCCCGGCTCCTGCGCTCCGAGATTCAGCGCCGCGGCCTGCACTGCGTGACCGTGCAGACGGTCGTCACCCAACCCGGTCAGCCAGCTCTCCGTGTCAGCCAGCTTGGCGTGTATGACCTGTATGTGTATTCCTGAATGTAACATTTCTGTTTCTGTGCCGGAGAATGACAGCTAGGTAATGGGTGAGTAAAGGTATGACAGTCCTGCAGCCAGTCTATATTGCAAAGCAACTGAGATGTGGCGGGGCACACATTTATTTTATTATTAAAAATGTATCATCGGAATAACCCCCCCCCAATTTGGAATTGCTAATTGTGCATCTGTCCTCGTTGCTATGACATCCACCACCACCACACAGTGAGAGTGAGGAAGTACGACTAGACTCCTACAATCCTATCAAGCCCGTCTCTTCCACACTGCAGACTACAGTGGCCGGTTCAGCTGATTGGAGACAATCCTTGACAATGAGACAAGAAAAGCCCTGCCAAGTTAACCCACCCCAGTCCAGGCGGTGCTATACAAATTGTGCGCGACCCCTGTGCCCTCCAGTTCACTGTAGGCTAATGACACAAGCTGGATTCGAACCGGTGTACTCCAGCTTGCAGTGCTCGGGCATGCGACTTTACTGACAGCCACTCTGGAGACATGGCGCAGACTGGGATAAAAGTTTGCCCTACAGGGACGTCCTAGCAAGAAAACCGAGCTGACGGAAGTTTAAATGGCAGCCATGTGAGGATGTGGGGTATAGATTGCTTTCCATCTGCTTACAATGCAAGCAGTGCCAGAGTGTTGCTGTTGGACGGACTGGGTTCCTTGGTCCCCAGTCTGCTGCTGCATGGCTATATTCACCTGCCCTCTTGGTTTAATTCTGTCTGCGATGGTCACTTACGTTGTTTCTGTGCTTGTGTCGCTGTAGCTTACATGTGTTTTCTGTCGTCTTAACATGCTTGTTTCTCTGACCGGTGATATTTCTTTGAATACATTTTTTTGTCTACACTAATGAGAATCTTCCCTTGGTTCGGTGTTCCCCAAGTGCCAGTATATCAAACACCAAAGGTGTGTGGGTCCATGTTTGCCTGAATGCTTGCCCTCGAATTGGCACTATTAAGTATAATCTAATATTATGGTCCTTTTATACTGAATGTAAATATCTTTGTGATTGCTTAGTTGTGTGCATTCCGGGTTGTCGCAATTCATGAAATGATTGAGGCGCCACTTTCTCTCCTATCTTTTCTTCCAGCTCGATGTTTCCGTGTGCTGTTCCTTAGCACTGTGCGCACACGGCACTCCTACAAGCAGCAGGTCCCCGGCGGTGTGGCCGGAGGGCGGCGGAGGGAGCCTGTCCAGGAGGAGGGCGAGACGGCGGAGGACCGAGAGCTGGGCTTCCTCTCCTCCTTCGCCGCCCTGCACTCTGTCTTGCTCTGCTCCCAGTCCCTGCTGGCGGTTGCGGGAGACCCCGTGGCACTCTGCACCATGGGAAAGTGCAGGTGCGGCCCCAGACATCCTTACACGTGCCCGTGTTTTTAGGGAGGGTTTGTCCCGCCAACACTGCCTTGTCTGTGTTTCTGTAGGAGGATCTGGGAGCGCTTCCTATCCCTGTGTGCGTCCGAGGGCAGTCTGCACGGCGCTACGCTGAGCGAGGTGCAGGAGCAAATGGACTGCGTGGAGACCAGCCGCGGCTGCGTCCTCAACCCCCTGGCCCCGGAGTTCGTCCCCCGTGGCCCCGCCAGCCCGGGTCCCATAATCCCCCGGGTCATGGTGCGTCTCCATTCCGCTCTGGCAGCCACAGCACTTCACCACGTAGTGAATTGAGAGAAAAGTTGCCGGGGGATCCGTAGTCGGGTAAAAACACAGTTGTAAGCTTGTTCAGGGAATGTGTGTTATCTTGCATGGATTTTTGTTAGCTTATTTATGTGAAACTGTAATTTTTATTTTTTTTTCTCTTGGGATTATCATAAATATGAATGATGATGATGGAATTTCATGAGTCTGATGCAGGTTTGTGGCTGGCAGAAGCTGGAGGGAGACTTAAGTGCACGTGCTGTGAGGTCATCGCCTCCCCCACGCATTCTGGAGTTTGGCGCAGACTGCTTAACGTTAGGATTTTCCCTATCTTTCACAGGCTTAGAGCTACATTGTCCGTGAAGGCAGATAGATGGGATGAAAGAGAATATCCCCCCTCCTCCCTCCCCCGTGCGCTTATCATGATCTGATACGTCGCGTATGTGTGTGACTGACTCATCAAAGAGCTCGCTGTTACAAAACTGCCCCGGCTCTGTAGTCTCATCTCGCTGTGTGTGTGCGTGCGTGCGTCTCTGTCTCCATCTCCGGCTGCCATGCTCTAAAACCGCCTCAGGGATCCGGTCCACTCTATAGATGAATGGCAGTTTTCTGTCAGTTTTGTATGCATGCTTTGAAAATCGCAGACATTGCCCTGGAAAGAAGCTTGCTGCCTAACACATCACATTGGTGCCGCCTGTTTAACAGACTTGGTGACTGCATCTCACGTACAGGCTTATGGAAACCGATTGCTTCCATCCGATGTGGAACGATTGGGATGGCCTCTCTTTCTCCCGCTATGTTCTCTAGCTGGGGTAGGCCGAAGTCACTCTGGATGACAGCATCTCCTGGGAAAAAATGTACATGTAACCTTGGTCTAAGGTCTAAGCACTCGAGCATATGTGGATACCAGATTGACCGTTCCCTGTTGGCAGTGATAGGGCGAGAGGTCTGGCGATGCCTTGTGTAAAGCAAAACGCTCTTAGCTGTGTCTGCTGTCATATCTATGTCATGAATTGCAAGAAATTTAACCCCCCTTCCCTCCCACATGGTATCCTGATGTTTCTTAAGTTTATACTCTTATCGTGCCCAGAGTGATTTCACATAGGTTTAGCTCAGATACACACTGGGTCCTTTTCTACGACTGGGTATTTGCCTGAATTGCTTCAGTTAATCACCTCCCTGTGCAACTAAATGGTACAGTACTAGGGGACAGACCTTAAACACTGTCTGTTCTCCAACTACAATTGCTGCTGTTTCCAGCCCTGGTCCCTTCAATGAAGGCCAAGTGATGATGAGGAGCAGGAGACTCCTATCAGCCCTGGCTAATGTTGGCAGCCAAAGGGGATGAATGATTCCCCATCCCCCCCGCTCCAAATGTAGACGGTTTTCTTTTTTCCTCTCCACCGATCTGCTGTGTGTCCTCTCTGTGGGGTGGAAACTTACAGCCTGGAGGTCTTTTTGCACTAAAGCTGGTCACGGCCCTTTGCTTGACCTATTTACTCACTTAAAGATCAAGGGTTCTTTTAGATGGATCGCTCCTGAGATCTAGATTTCTCCAGAGATGGTGTTCCCTCGTCAATAGGAAAATTAGTCTGTTGGCCTATATTCTGAGCGTGCTTTAAACTTTCATTTCATCTGCGTCATGATTTCAGTCTGAATTCTGAGTTCCCGTGGAAACATGGATTTCAGTGGTTGGGGCTATACCCTGTCTTCTACTGGTTTCCTCCAGGGTGAATGTTTGATGACGCAGTAACCGCACGATAATCCCTGACCGATCTATGGGATGGCTAGTTGAAAAGGGCTTTTGTAGGGAGGTAGCTGCTCGATAGACGTCCAGATTAAGTGTTGCCATGTTCAATGGGGATGTATCCTGTTGTCAATAAGTGGGTTGGAGGAAATGGATACGATTTTAAATTCCCTTGTGCTGTGGCTTCATTAAATAAATTTCGCTGGGGAGCCACTGTAAATGGGCATTTTCCCTGATACAGGTCTAAAGATGCAGTTTTCCCTCAAATGCTGAATTTCCAGTCATTGCTCATATGGGATTTCTGTATATAATTGTTTAATTTACATTTTAGTAGCATGCAGGGCTATGTAAAAAGGGTGGTAGGTTAGGGGTTAGCGTTCAGTAACATTGGTCGCTCATAGCTCCGGTTGTGATTACCTGTTGTTCAATTGTAATTTCACAGAATTTTGACTGCTACATCGTTTTGCTCACATTTACGTGATATTCAAGCGACTGGATTCACTTAATCTTTTTACCACTGTCTTTAAAAGAATTATTTATTTATTTTTTTTAAACTGTCTCCAGGTTAACAGTTCCCCCTTTCAACGCTTTAAGCAGCCTTTGCAGAGGGACCGCTATGGTAAGGGCTTTTAAAACCATTGTGTCGGTTGGACTTGTGACCCTTAACCCAGTTCTGAATACCGCTCGGAACAAAGTGGTCGCAACAAAGTGGTCGTTTCATTTTGCACACCACGACTGACCCAGGGGAACATTCCCGTTAAATGTCACCTGCTGGAGATGGACCCGATTAGGCAGCCCTGGCTATGGTGAACGCTCACCGCCAGCGCTGCTGGGTGGCTCCGCTCTGAATGGTGTTGATGAACCCCATTAGGCCTTCTTTAGGATCCTAGATTGGGTTATTCAGGGCTGCACAATACTGAAACGGGCATGCACTGAAGTTAAAATTTAAACCCTTACAGTTGGTATTCGAAGATGGGAGTGGGGGAACGTTTTTCCTTTTTATGTCTTTTTTTCTACTGTATTTTGAGGAGCCTTTGGATGTTCTCAAGGTATTATTTTCTGTGAAAGAATCCGCGTAACATTAGTTTTGAAGCTTTTTTTAATAAACAATTTGTTTGAGCTGACATAATGCAATCATGGAAATTATAAAACGGCTGGATGTTTGTCGTGTGGATATTTGAATGAAGCCGGCTGGCACGTCCTTCTCTGTTATGTTTGAAGGGCACTGGGAGTTTCTGGCATTGCATCACAGGCCGATTTTTGAGCAGTGTTGGGTCTGAGAATGATGCTGTTCTCTCTCAAACCAAATAACCAAAGTGCTTTATGCCTCAAACTGAGACGCCCCCACTCCTGCCTTAGAGTTACATTCTGAGCATGTGAACTAGGAACTGTGATTGACGAAAGCGAAGTGGCTGAAATGGTTAATTCTCATGTGTTTGTGCTCTCTCAGGCCAAATGGGTCCGTGCGCTCCCCCGGTCAGCTCTCCCTACCTCCTATCCCTGTCCTCCGGGCGCCCCTGTGTTTACAGGAGGAGTCCCAGCCCCTTGCCACGCATGGACCCCCTCGGCAGGACAAGCCTGGTTTGCAAACCTGTACTGTCCAGACCTTCCACCCAACCGTTTACGAGTATAACAGCCTACCACTAATAGCCGTGGTCATGTGTGATTTCTGCCCCACCGTAGGCTTCTTGTTCTGGGTACGCTCCCCGCCGGTCTGTCGACCCGCGAGCTGTGGCCTATAACCTTAACCTGCTCCGAAGCCCCACGAGACGATCGTCCGTCGCTCTCGCCCAGCGCCCAGGCAGTCCCCTCGGTTCGTACAGGAGCCCCACAGAGGGCACCCTAGACCTGGGGAGAGCCGGTGAGTGGGAGTGGTTCCGTTCAGTTAAGTGGTGTCAAGAGTTAGGAACAGTTATGAAAAATCAATTTAAAAAAAAAAAAAAAAAAAAAAAACACCATTCTGTAGATTGAAAAAATAGCCTTTTAATTTTGAACACGGTGCTAGGAAAATAAAAAATGGATGGAATAAATTAGACTAGACATGGAGTGTGTGCGTGTGTGAATATTTGTAATGTATTATACTCTTTCAAAATCCACTTTTCATTTAATCTCGAATTTGATTTTGAAGGTCCAAGTTAAGGGCCAAGTTAAACCCCCCCCCCCCCCGGGTAATAATTTAGCTGTCCCCTCACAATGCAGGAGCGAGATTCTGGCAGATCAAGGCATCGCGCTCACAGGTGGTGGTAGAGAAGCGTTTCACAACTCTGGGTTTCACAGCCCCCCTCCCTCTCTGCAGTGGCCAAATTGTTGGGAGTTATAACTGGTTTTGCAGGCATTTTCCCATTTTCACCCCCTTGTTCTCCTTTGGATGTGATTAACGTTCCCCTAATGCAGCCTCTTTTGTCGCTAATGTATGTGGTCAGCATTCATTCCGTTTAATTTCTTTTCTGCAGAAAATTATTTTTTGGGGGGGTATTCAAATGTAATGCTGATTCAGTTTCCATATCCATATAAAAAGTGTGAATTTTATAAAAATGTTTCCTCATTAGGGAGAGAAGACGTGAGTGTGCGTTTGGGAACCCTTCGTCTGGTGGGAGAAGCAGATGTAAGAGACCAGGTCAGGCACACTCAAAAATTGAGTCCGTTGACTTGACTTAAATGTAGGCGTCAATGTGTGGTTACATTCAACTCCACTCATGTTAAACAATAGTGACTATTGAATAAAAGTTTTATTTGTGACTTTTCTATGGAAGAATTTTAGCTTTTGAGTGTCCTTGACAAATGTCAGTCTTGCAGGCAAAAAACCACATGTGATTTTCACTCTGTCAAGTTGGAGGTTTCATCCACACCTGCAGTCGCAGCTGCGCTTGTCGTCCATTTTGTCGAGTGGTCGTTATAGTGGTTTAACCTGCTGACTCCTGTTGCTCCTTTTAGCGCCGTTACCAATAGCGAAGTCGCATACTTATTGAACACGGAAGCTCCCTGTCTGGATGCAAGGAGAGATTTCCTATAGTGCTCTGAAGTAGGGGGCTTGAGTTGGTTGTCAATAGCGGAAGATCTTAGTTTCTCTGTACCGGTGAGGAAGATGCTTAAGTAGTGGGTTTGTTTCAACCTTTTGCATAAAGAAGGTGACCTGGATTGTGTGTGTGTTCGGTTAAGAATCTGCTTTGAATAATGATGTACCGTATTTGTAACCAACGTGGCCATGCCATCACAGTGAGGCTGATTTTTATGTGTTCTTGTCTTGTGCTAGGTCCTGGGGGCTGTTGATTTCCGCTGCAGTCGCTCCCCGTGGCTGCACGATTTTGACCGAAGCCCTACTCTGAAGCCTTTCAGTGTCTGGCCCCATTCTAACCCCACATCCCCCATTTTTGACCTGGATAACTCCCCTCCATCCTTCAGAGTGTCATCTGATTCAGGCCTGCCAGGGCCTGGGCACTCCTCCTTTCAGAACGGAAGCCACGGTAGAGTGATGAATTGTCTAATCAGACACTACGTTTTGTTTATAGATCTACGGTATCAATGTTTAAACCTTGTTAAACATTCCTTAAATGTCATTTAAGCGTTGGTTTTGGCGCTTGAAATTGGGCCTTTTAGTTTCTATGTTTCTGCCTTATTTAGTAAATGAGTTTTAGTGAACCGATTTTTGTGTGGCTTGAGTAAAACCTGTCTTCCTGCAGTGAGCACAAGGGAGAGCCTATGGAGGGGAGAAGGGGGCCTCTCCAGATATTCTCCCCAGTCAAATCCTACCTGTGGCCTAGCCGGGCCGCTTCTATCTCTGCCATTTCGCAACATGCTAACATCGCGCGCAGCCAGCGCCGCCGCCACCCTGCCACCTTCTCCCAGCAAGACCATTGGTTCCCTAGCCCATGAGATAGTGAACAGCTTGGGCACTCTGCAAGGGTAGGTACAGCTTTTTGGAGCCCCATCAAAGTACCTATGGTTTTTACTCAGGGTTGTCCTAATAATAAGCTTGTGTCATCATAGAAGGACGGGCCTTTCCGATATACTTGCCCTCCTCCAACTGAAGTTACTTCTGAAAGGATGTTTAATTGAACGGCTTGTCAGCAGTAATTTGTCATCAGTGACCGAAGGCTGAGAGTTATGCCCCGTGTACACGTGTGCACCATGTGGTGTAATATCAAGTGCTAAGTCGCCTCGTTTCTGGAGAGAAAAACAGGCTGAAATCGCAGAGATGCAACTGATGAGAGGTCCGAGGGTTGAAAAAAAACTAAACGATACCCAACCCCCCCCCCCCCCCCACCAACACTGTGTCATTCTGATCCTTTTGGCATGCAATTATGCATATGACAGTAAAGGATAACCCACCCCCCTCTCCTTCCCTTCTCCAAATGCCACCAATGTGGTTTGGCTGCCCCAGGGGCCTCTTCCGTCCAAGCCCATTAACTAAGGTGTATGCATAGGGAGGGGAGGGTGGGGGTGAAATGGAACACCAATGAAGAGCTGCATGACCAGTGGGGAGTCCGCTCTCAGCTGGACATGGTCACTAGGACGTCTTCCATTTTTACTTTAGGCTCCTCAGGATTTCATTTAGACTTGTTTTAAAGGCTGCATGCTTCTCAGTGATTTGCAGCTGTGTCTTTGTAAAGCCAATCTTTCACAATCACCCATTTTATTATAGAATTGGAATAAGAAAAACCATAGAAACAGTTTTCTAGTGTCTGATGCACTGTGCAATTGCGAGATGATGAGGATATTGACAATGAAATCCATTGAAGTGCAGTGTTAAGGCATGGTGGACTACGTAAAATACTAAAATGCTGTCCTTACTCTCATCAGGATGGCCTAATATTTGCAACTTCTGCTTTTGTTAAGAGTCTAGTCCATGACTGCTTCAGTATTAGGTTGTGTTTGTTGCAAATTTTGGTAGCGCTCTAGAATCTGTAAAATTTGGACGACTCCAGTTCGGTTCTCCAAATATATCGTCACAGTTGAGTGAAACCTTTATCCGTTTGTGTTTTGGGGCAAGTGGCCATGTTTAATTGCAGTGACGGCTATACCTCTGTGTAATGAGTGCCTTTTAGCTGATCGACGGGGCGTTGTCCGCTGCAGTCTAATAAGGAACATCTGAGCTTCATTATGTCAGCTGAGTTACGCTGGACACAGATGTCTCTCATCTGCTTCATCTGGACCATGTTGTGAGGGGGCGACATTCTGGCATGCCCACCCTTTGGACCATGATGTGGGGAGGAGGTGGAACTAGAAAGTTTTTTAGGATCTGAAAATGCAAGCAAAAAGACTAACTTTTCCCCCCCAAAAAATGTATTCAGGTGGGGAAAATGGATATCTTGTAATTTTAGTACTTTTTGAAGTTGTTTGCAACTGTATATTACCTGACCTTCGGTTGAGTAGTTGTTATTAATATTATTATAAGAATATTTGTATCTTTCTCACCTGTTTGAAATGGCCAATTTCATTAATGCAATTCGTCTATGCTACAAATCCTGCCGCCACATGTGAGGAGATTGAGGAAGGACTAGTCCCCTCTCATCCTCGTTGGCTTTGCATCACCAAATATTTGTTTCCGTCTTTCAGCTTTGATGATCCAGTCACATGGAGTAGCACAGCAAAGCCCCTTCAGTACAGAGCGCTCCCTACTGGCAGCTGCCCTCCTTCAATGTCCACTCCAAAAAACTCAAAGACCTTCACCCAGCTCTCCCGGACCGACTCCTCTTTTCCCTCACCCATCTCCCCCCTCTCCGAACCTGACTCCCCGTGCCACCTCCCCTGCCATCCGGAGAGGTTTGCCGCCCCCCAATACTTCCAACGCACACCAAAGGACCAGCTTTCGCAGAGTTGGATGGACCTTTGCTCCAGCCCCAGGCCGGATCCCCTGGAACAGATGGTAAGGGTCAGTCTGAACGGTGACGTTTCTGTTCGGCCGTCTTGTCTGACTATTTATTCATTTGGCGCGTTCCGACTTTGCTTGTCCACTTCTGGTCTGCCTGTTAAGAGAGATTCGGCGATTGTGTTGCTGCATTGTAATGTCACGGAGCTTGCTCCGTTTCAAGGGGCCTGTGATGGACATTCTGCGTCAAGAGATCAGAGCGCTGCTCCCGGTTCCTATAGCAGATAGATGTAGAACTGCCAGAAGCCCTCTGCGCCTCTCCGCTCTTGGTCTTGACCTGCGCAACATCCGTGCGGGGTGCGGAGGAGGGGAACCAGCTTAGCGCTGCCATAAATATGATGTATATTCTGAGTGGCGTCCGGCTCTCCCGGACGCCGCCGTGCAGGTTTAATTGCCATCTCCAACCCATCCGACTCACGCCACGATGCAAGGTGTTCCACTGGGCCCCAAGCAGGCAGTATATTCCCCCTGGTGATGGTGGCTCAATCATTTTTATCTTTTTAAAGGGGTCCATTTAAGAGGGAGAATAATTTAGCGTGATTAAATGTTTAGTCTCGTAGATCAGCCTTTACAGTTTAAATTAATTGGTTTTAACTAAGCATTTTAAGTTACTGCCGAGAATTAGAGATGTTGGTTCCCATGCTCAGCTGGAAATTCAAAAGACAGAGTGCCCGACTTCATTAACCAGGCTGAGGAGAAGATTTAGACAGCTGTTAAGCTCCATTCTTCTCCCGAGCTTCTGAGGACACTAGGGCTCTGTTGTCCTCTGTTCCCCTTTAGGTTATTTTTACTTTCACTCTAAACGCGGCATTCTAATCTCTCTCCTGCTCTGGTGTGCATGCATGCTTCCGCCTGTGGTCACATGTCCATCCGTATTAAATCTCACAGGTGATGTCGGGAACTGTCAACATGTACGCTTTTCATTTTTCATGTGGGCAGTGTCTATATTCTTTCCCGTTTTTCAGTCAATGATATCAAAGGGGGGAAAAAAACTGCGTTTAATGGGCTTTGAAAATGTGTCGGAGTTTGTGCAACTCGAGTTACCTTTAGGAAGTAGTAACTGATCTCAGGGGCCATTTATTTAATACGCAAAACCCACTGAATAGGGAACTGCAGAAGACGTGTTAAATTCTTAAAACGCGAAAGCCAATTTTAAATTGCATTTCTGTAACATTAAAATGATCTTAAACTAAAACGGTATCTTGATGTTTAATAAGGCCTTGCAATGTGCCAGTCATTGTTTGTGACATTGTTGACTGGGTCTCTCTGGAAGTGATGGAATGAACACACACACACACACACACAC